>OLMO02000262.1:18650262-18660573 GCA_900291935.2 Cassiopea xamachana
TAATAAGGCTCATTGCCAGCATGTGAGTTTTAAATCTGTTGCAAAACTCTATGCTATAAAGCTATTCCAACAGCCAGCTATTCCAACAGCCAGCTATTCCAACAGCCAGCTATTCCAACAGCCATGTTTGAAGTACAGCCTTAAAAATTATTGACACAGAAGTCTGGTAGAAATAATACTCCATAGTTTTTAGAAACTAATAGTAACAAAAATAACAAAATTAAAATATTTCATATGTTTCTACTTACAATAACTGCACTTCTACTGGTCTTTTCTTCTGCTACAGCTGGTGCTGCTGATGAATCACTTTGGCTCTCAGAAGGAGCACTACTAGCAGCTGGTGCACTTGCAATCTTCTTGATTTTGTGAGCTGGTGCAAATAACCCATACTTTGGTTCACATTGAAAGTACCTTAAAACAAGCATAGACAATATTATGTGGACTATTTCTGAAAGGAATCTCACCAGGATTTCCAAATGGTAGCTTTATTCCTTGAAATGGGTGCAATATACAACAGCTGGTAGATCTATACACATTCATATATATATTTCCCCAAGTCCCCTGACAGCTTTCAATTTTGCATCAATGAGGGCCTGCCAATTCTAGACAAGGGGATGCACCCTCTTCAACCCCTCTTATGACAACTCTTAGCTTTGTAAGGGTATTCCTAACAGAGAAACACAGCCTTTTAAAGCAGTCAAGGTAAATTGTCAGCAACTATTTACTGTTGAATACGATTAATCCCCTGGACTACAACACAAAAAACTTAATGGATCCCAAGAAGTTAAAAAATAAGTTACTGAAGGTTAAAGTCTAAAAAATTATTACCCCACCAAAAATTTGCTATGAAAAAACATACATACTGAAATATAGGCATAATCAAAGCAGGCAGATAGAACTTATCTCAGGCTTTGTCAAAAAGAGTGCGTTTGTGCAGTAATTAGCACACACTTTGCATGTGTGATTGCAATGCTAAGAAAATCTTTACATACACACCCTCAGATCAAATCAAGAAACAAAAAAATAATTGCATGGAGCAGCAAAGATAACATCAGTCTAAAAAATTCATTCAAACAATAAAACTATCATAGTTTAAGCAATAAATGTAAAGCAATTCTTCATCATCAGACTAACTGCTGCTCCTGAAAGTTGGAAATAAGTGATGAATGTTGTAAAAATTCTAGGGTGTAATGTATGAAGATAAGCAAAGGGCCATTACTTTTACAAATGACGAAATAAGAATTTCTAGTCACCAGAAAACTCTCAAAAGCACCTATTTGCAAGTACAATCAATCACACATGCAATTTCATTTACGTAAGTGTGGGCACATATCAAAGATGACAAAGCCTGTTGTCTACAATGAAAGTTTGAAGTTTCATATATTGAGAAGTTGTTGTTGTTGCTGTTGTTTACTTTATTTTGGGTAGGCTGTTATACCTAGCCTATTTAGCTAATGTAGGCCTACTATGCATGCCACATCCAGGCATGGGACTCCTAGTTTAACGTCCCTTCCGAAGGACGGTGGAGTGAGCTATTTTGGTCATTCATCTGGAAGGTCATCCATCCAGTTTCTGACTGTACACAGCCATGCTTAACTTCAGTTAAGCTAATGGAACTGGCAGGGCCGCTTGGCCACTCACCCCACAGCACAAAAGTGCTGCACAAAAGTGTGGTCATGATTGTTCATTGCAGCTTTTCAAAAAGATAGTCAAGATACTATGAGAATAGCAACCTTGTTCCTGCCACAGCTCCATCATTCTTTCCCACAGGTTCTTGAAGCTCAACACCACACCACACCCCTTTTGCAAATCCAGTCTCCCCTAGGTATCGTAAAATGCCAGTTCTTGAATCACCCATAGAAACTTTATCACCAACTGTCAAATCTTTGGGGATTTCATTACTGTCTGGAGTTCTGACTGGAGTATTTGCTCTGTCCACTGATTTGAAACGATCAGCAACTGTTGTACTAGCAACAGCAGGTTTGCTTTCTTTCTCTTTTACATCAGTGGTCTTTTTCAGTTTCTCCAGCTTTACAAAAACACCATGATTTGGCTGACATTGAAAGTACCGAATTCCAGCAACAGCACCATCATTTTTACCAACTGGTGTGTCAAGCACAATACCAGCCCATTCACCTGAGATAAAGGATTCAACTTTTCACTATAAAGCACCAAAAAAGAGCTCTGAGTCAAGGGAAGCAAGACGTTGTGATATCACAACTGAGGTTGTGATAGGCAAAAAGACAAAACACTGTTAGAGAATCAAAAGGTAGAACTAGGGAAATAGCTCAATATGAATGTTATCCAAAAGATGGAAAAATAGATTCACACAAATCTGTTTTCAACAATTCTTTGATACAACATTTGAATAACTTCTCAAACTTGCAGTGACATGCACATTCAGCTCTACAAGGGTATGAAAACAGGGGTTCATGTGTACATGTGTGGTTATGCATGTGCACGCATGTGTGGATAATATTCATATAGTGATACCAAACTGTAAAGTTGACCATTCATGCATTGAGAAAATACTTGTGCTAAATGATAGTAAACAATTTTTAGCTTTCATCTTGCCTAAACTCTTAAAAATTACACTTATAATACCAAAATACTTGGTATCAAACCCTCCCTTTTAGCTTTTTATATTAATACTAGCATGATTTTGCTATTTCCCACCAAATGAAACTGTTCATTTACTCATGTCAGAAAGGTACCTTCTGGGTCCATTAAGTTAAATATATTCTCTAACTTGTAATTAAGACAAAAGATATAGTTCACAAATATGCTTTTTATTTCTGAACTGCTAACATTCAGCTAAACGATTTCCAAAATCAAAATGCATACATCTCTTCATCAACACATAAATGTGGATTTTCATAAGGAAAAATAATACACCAGAAGATGCTGGCTCATCATTGTAATTGATACTTTTGGGATACTATCATGCTGTCAAAAATACATGTGTGGACTAATAAGGGAAAAAACCATTGCTTACAAAACAAGGGAGTAATTTATGCATGTTATCATAAGCTTATTTTAATTATCCTTTGACATGGCAGCATAAACATTCTACATCTTTGTAATGGGTGGAGCTCAATCTTCAAGGAGCAAAGCTGCTATTTAATCTTTGACATGGTCTCAATCCATTTAGGTATACAAAATATTATATGTACTTTCTACTACATGAACCATATATAACTACCAATTGACACATAAATTGAATACACAATATGGGTAAGATAGAAGCCAAAGATACCATTTGCAAACCGGGTTTCCCCAATGAATTGAATGACACCATTCTTGCTTGTTCCAGTAATGTTTACTCTGTCTCCAATTTTCAGAGGCTCATCTGCACTTGAACCAGCACTAGCTCCTCTTGGCTTAACCCCAGTAGATGCAGGCCTTTTAATCTGAGATGCAGAGCCTTCTCTTTTTACCAAACCTGGGGCAGAGGGGGCTCTTGATGGTGTTTTTGCAGGCTCTTTCCTCACCTGAGGAGTAGATGATTCCCTCCGTAACTGTGGAACAGATGATTCCCGCTTTATCTGTGGTATTGAAGACTCTCTACCCATTTGAGGTTTAGTTGATTGTTTCATATTTGGAGTAGAGGATTCCCTCTTCATAACAGGTAGTTGTGAGCTTGTAAATGAGTTTTCTCTTGAAACTGCACCAGGTGTAGACATACCAGATGATCGGCCATTGACTGAAGCATCTTTTGATGCCTGACCTCTTGGAATAATTTTTGATAACTTGGATTTTGAAGGTGTGGGTAGACCACTCATGGTGTTCAGTGATCCTCTTGATGAAAATGCTCTAATTAAGACAATAATAAGCATTCAATATGACATCTTATTTACGCTTGCTGGGTGCAATCAAATTACTTAATTGAACTGTGGTTTAAATACTTGAGGGGTATTCTAACTTTAAAATGAAGGACTTTTTCAACTTGACGCTTTGACATATTAGCTGTCTCAAACAAAAAATTGCTAAAAACAACTTCTTATATGTACATTGCAATTCTGAAATGATTTTTATTCACAAATCACTCTTAATTGGGGCCTAATTCTCAACAGAATCAAATATTTTGTTACTGTAAGGCTTAACCATTATAGCAAGGAGAAAATATAAATAAGCATAATACAATAACTGAAAAACATCTGATAAAATCTATCATTGATATCTCATTATTGTCAAAACAGCAAGAAAAAATGAACAGCCAATAGACAACAATGAATTTAGGCTTGATAAGATTATGTTCAACAACTGCATGTAAACAAGCTTATACATAGCTTGCACAAAGAATCTAACAGCTAGAAAACACTTTTACAGAGATAGTATACCCAAGCTATCAACTGTGAACTGTTGAAAATTTTAACATAAATTTGAAAAAAAGGAGAAACAAAAATAAATAGAGTGCAACAATCAGCTCTAAATTAGTTCATAATTGAGTAACAACACATAAAATATTGGTAAAAATCCATGAAACTATCTACCAGTACCATAAAAGTTTAAGTTTGAAGGAGAAACAACCAATCAATATTTCATGCAATACATGATATTAAACCAAGCAGAGCCACTGAGAGAATTCAGAGGCCCCGGGGCAAAAGAGAATGATGAGGCCCCCTACGAATGAAGCAAGCAGAGAATTCTCAGGTTCTAGAAGCTAACGTTGGAAAATTACTGCTGGTTTACTTTACGAGGCCCCCCAGACCTTGAAGCATTGGGTGTTATGAGGCACCTTGGGGCCCTGGGGCAATTTGCTCCCCCTGGCACCCTCTCCAAGGCCCTGCAGCCAAGTGATATCATAAGTTAAAACAAATGTCTCATCTACAGCATTTGTAAAGGAAGAACGGCCCCTATCGGTCAAATTTGCTAGCACAAAAATTGATTTCCTTGCAGGAATACAACATGGGTTTGTGGATAAATTATAATCTAGCACTGCTGCTACTGACACAGTTCGATCGCTGTGTATTTGAATGATGGACATGATTTCTACGGCTGGAACCGAAATCTGGATAGATTTAATATCTACAGAGCATGTATTTACTATGAAGGTAGAAAATCTGCTTCGGATCACTAAGACGTTCACTAGACTCTCATATAAGTGGCTCCATAACATTATGCAATTGATACCCATTTACTTGTGGACCCTAAAGCAACTTAACTATAGGCCAGTTTAACTATAGGCCTAAGAATGAGATGCGATTTCCAATATCAGCCAATACCAGCGGCTCGGTAACACTCAAGGACAAACTTTGAACGTGCAAAAAAGTATTAAACTACATGATAGCAACAAGCAAATAATCAAAAAACCAAAGTCCTTAGTCAACATACCAGTTATTTGGCAATTAACCTTGAAAATTTTAAGCGAAACAACATTCCTTGCATTATCTCATGAACAACCAGCTTATGCCTGATTTCGAGGCCATGAGAACAAGCCCATCACAATCACTGATCAGTGATCACGATCGTAAATTCCTTGATACTCTGTTTGCTTGACCATGACTGCTATAACCAGAGTAATTATTTCCCAATTATGAAATTCCAGACCCATCGAGCTCTAGTGAACGCCGTGCACATAAAAACACCGTATCAAATTTTCTGAAAGGTCTCAAAAGAGCACACTTGACACCGAAATCTTGAGAATTTGAATCAAATAGTGTTTAATGATTCGTAATTCTAGCAGAAACATTGAAGGAGGCCGTCAGGGAGAAACCCCCCTGTGAAGCTAGGCTGTCATATTGTTGGAAATTCCCTATCTTCTCGGAAAACATAATATCAAAATCATGAAAAAGGAATTTACAAGATACCTTTCATCAACGTCTCTGACTTTCATTTGAGCATACAGGGGGGGTGTTATGTCCGAATGATGCTATGACAACGGTGTGGTAACAGTCCTTGCCCTGATTGTTGCCTAAACTGGCCCGTAGTCATAGGGTGACAAATGCCACCCCTTGGCAACACAATGCCAGCTTTTTGCCATCCCTGGGAATTCTTTCCAATTTGCATATTGTTGTTTATCTTTCCCAAAATGGAGAGGTCTCCTGAAATTTTAGTTGAGCTCAACCCAGGTCTTTGTGACATACGAAGAAGTTCAACACATACATTATCATAAGCGTAGGCGGACGTCAAATTTAGGGGGCTGTAAACGTTCTGTAAACTTTTTGCCCGAATTTCCTATTGTTCTTTCAGAAAATTTACCCTAGTGAAACGGATTTCTGTCCAGCTTTGGGGGGCTGCAACCCCCCTGCCCCCTCTCACCTCTTACGCTTATAAACATTATCCATTTGATTGTGACACCATAAATTATGAAAAATCTCTCAGAATTTGCACCAAGTGATTCCTTCAGAACAATTTTGCCACCCCTGAAACACAGGGCGTGGAAAGTGCTTGTGGCTAAAATTATATACTCAATGCAGACTATCCAAAAACACACTAGCCAGCTAAATTCCTAGAGGTAGCAGTCACTTGCATGCCCGACGTGAACCTATGCTTTGAAAACTCAGCTCCCAGACTCTATAATACGCAAAGTTCGCCGCATTATTCAGGTAAATTTAGTAAACCAACAAATAAAGTAACGCAATCTGCTATTTTAAAAGGATTTTGAAAGGGCTACAGTGGACTTTTCTTAGTCTACCTAACCAAGAAGGGGAAAACCCGACCATGTGAGTATCATTATACGCTCTGTAAACTGCTAAAATTTGGCCAAAGGAGCATGAAGTTTGAAAGAACTAGAAATGGAATGAAATAAAACAAGCACATGTTGAGATGATACGAGTCCTTCTGATCAGCTGATTCCCAATCTATCCCAATTCATTTTCAATCTATGAGCTTTGATAGCAATTGCCGCAGGGTGTTTTAAAGACAAATTTAGAAATTCCCAAACATTAAACCCAACTAACAATTCCATTTATGGCTGCGTTTTTCCTATCAGTTCATACCTAAATCTACCATTTTTTACTGCTATTTACTTTCTTACACCTTTGGGTCACTAAATAATAAGTTTGCGAATTGCACATGTTTTTCCTTTGAACTGGACGAGTTTTTTAGAACTGCACATTTTATGTGGAACTGCACGTTAAAAAAGCCCTGAATTGCAGTGACAACACAATATCTCCATAATTCTTCCGATCTCTTTTTACACCCAAAAGAACTTGCACAAGAAGCATGACATAATTTCCTGTCTAAATGCCCTTTAATACCAGATCCTAATTGTGTGTGGTTACGTCATCACTGTGGAGCAGGTTATTTTTAAAGAAAATTGCATCAATATTGATTTTCTCTCGTCTCATAGGCCACCACTTCAGTTTCACAGTATCAACTTTTTAACTTTAAACGAAAGTACAATATTGCAGGAAAGTCTTTCACATTTCGCTATATTATTCATAAAAACTGATGGTTTCACTTTGTCTTCCTATTTGCCTCAACTAAACATTGGCGTGCTCACTTTTTGTCCAAATTTCGTATTTTCAACTAGTGACTGAGGTAGCTGTCAACCAACAATAAAAGAAAGCAGGTATATAAATTCAATAAAACCATTATTTTCTATCTGGATTTGAAACAGCCATTGAAACGTTAAGAGAATGTATAATAACACAACTGTTCATTGTAAAATACTGAGGGTCATTCCCCAAGTCATTGAATCTATATCAGCATGGACCGCTATAAACAGAGACTTCAGCAATGAATTGAAGCAAAAAGTAAACAATTACCGAATAAAAAAGTGATATATTGAAAAACCCCACCTGTAGCTACTGTACTGGGGCAGTGACCTTATGGATGAGCTACTTTGAGCACTGCTATCGCTTGCATCCGAACAAAAACTCCATCTTCTACTCCTTTCCTTCAACTCGCCCTTCTTTTCTTGTAGGTATCGACGTATGTCATCGGTTCTCAGGAGCCTGACAAAACAAAGATAAGAAACAGCTTGAATCTGCGCTATCGAAATAAACGGGATTAAAATAACAAAACAACGAACAATTTAATTTTAGGCCTAAACAATTGATTGATAGGCCTATTTACCTTCCCTTGCCAGACATAATGAAAATCGGTTTTAAAAATAAAATGAGCGCTCCAGTATTGAAAAAGAAGCTTTGTGTAGGCAATACGTGTGAATAGCTCTGAAGTTGTCATTTATTCTGATAAACACGCAGAGAATGCGGGAATAGTCGTCATGTAATCCAGCTCTGTCAATGCGAAGTGCAATTTTATGATCAAATGAAAGCTTTGTCTTGAAAACAATAGAGTACCCTTAACTTCCTTTTCATTCTTAAAGAATATCTTTAGCACTATAATTCCAGCTGAAGAATGATAGTCAATGGGACTTGCTGTCATGTCAAATGCGATAAGTCATCGAATCAATATGCTGCAGTCTATGACAAGTTACCACCTATTTTTTCTATTCATCAGCAATCATTGGCACAGCCCTCTCTACTCTACGTACTTTTTCAGAGCTTCAAATGTCAAAATGGACAGGACCTTTGCACTTTCAACTCTTCAAGCACGTGGGGGAATCTGGGGGGTTAAGTACATGTTCCTAAAACCATGTAGCCCCCTTGTGTAGTGGTCCATAAACCTTTGCCTATAATGATAACTTTGAGTGGTTCCATAAATAAGCCAATATTTTTCAAATAACCCCGAACCCTGGCCAAAACAAAGTTTTCTAATTTTTCAATTTCAGCTAAGCTTTGTTGCACTGCAGACGTGTTTTTTCTACTTGACCCATCTAATCACCCTGTTACTATTTCAATTTGCAAATCTTGATACAATTTAGGTTGGATTATCTTGGCGGATGGAACTTTGTCAGCAATTGAAAGTACGAGAGAAAAGAGTGAGATTCTGTAAGGACTGAGCTGCGAGGAAGCAAACAGGCGAAGCTTACGGCAATTGTAAAGAGATTCGGCTACAAATGACGAATTGAACTGAAAACAGTAAAAAACGAAGCTTACCTTGGCATTTTTGAATCTTTGGACATTAGTCTATTCAGGTGATCCGTTGTTCTCTGCTCTGATAAATTAAAGAAACTATTGTTTTACTTTGCTAAATAATTAATCATGATATTTACAAATATCCACCAGACATCCAAATATCAATATGAATAAAACTCACTATTATTAAAAATGCAAAAAGAGAGGAGAATACAGTAAAATAAACTTGTAAAATAATATTACATGTCCGTCTCGTGCTTGTACAGGTTCTGAAGTGTTACGTCAGAATAAAATTACGCATAATCACCCACCCCCTAGCAAGATCAAAACATGTGGAGAATAAGCCATCAAGGATGTGCGGTATCCGTAGACAAAATGTGGCTTTTTGAGGTTGTTTACCATTTACCAGGTTTCAGTGGCAATGTAGCAGTTTTTGGTCCAACGCCAGGATTGCACATCCTCTATACATTATCAAGTAGTATACTGCACAATGTTTATATACGAATGCAGTCTGCAAAAATATCGATGCTCCAATTCACTGAGATTTAAGGACAATTTGAGAATTATGCAGTGCTCGCGGTACATCAAGACTCAGATTAAATATTTGAGGGCTTTTTTGATTAAGCTTCATTATGCAGATACCAACTTCGCTGTTCGTTTCTGTTTTCATTCTAATCTTAAGGTGAATAAGCTCATTAACAAAGAATTAAGTTTTCTTTAATTTACTCCTTTTGTAGTTCAAAATATAGGCATAATTTGAGGCTCACAATGAAAGCAATCTGAAGAGCACTGAAGCTCATTGAAGAACTGAATGTATCTATAAAATGAAGTGTGTGTGTGGGCTAGCAACTTTAGCTAATTATAATGCCTATAACCTACTATATAATACTCACAGTAGCAGATAGTCCTCCGCATTCCCAGTAATGACGCTTGGGCTAACACCTATCGCTCACACATTCCCTAAATGTCCATGGTAGCATACTCCATGGGTAGTATATATGATGCCAAGTAAAAAGGGGATGCAGGACTAATTTCTGGCATTTTTTTCAAAGTCCTTCATCTATTTTGATTCTACCAATGGATGTGTTGGGTCAACTTGTTAAGACAAAATTTTCTCTCCATGAGCACTACAAGCATGATTACAAGGATAGCCTAGCAGCCTTAATTGGATGGGTTTCCAAGCACAGCCTCTTAGTCGTGTTGGAACTGCCCCCTATTTGAATCTTTCTTCCAACCTGCATTCCTAAACCTACAGAATTCAATTTCTTGATAAAAATTTTTTCAGAATTTTTATCAACAAAATTTATTTTTATTCATAACAAAAATGTCTTCAGAATGCCTTCGCAGAGCCAACCAGGTTCTTGAGAAGATGATAAGCACAAGA
>OLMO02000262.1:18680339-18690722 GCA_900291935.2 Cassiopea xamachana
TGAAAAACTGCTTCATTTTAACTGATAAAATTTACCTTTACATTAATACATTGACACTCATATAATAATTACTAAACAAATAAAAGAATATGGATGTAAACAATAAAAATAAATATTGAATCAAGCATCTCTTTTCTTTGTTTAATGATGGCATTATTTCTTACAGCCAGTTTATCCTAAATATTTCCTTGTAATGCCAAAATTGCTATAAAGCAAAACACAAACCATAAATAACATACCAGCTTTAAGTAATGAATCATGCAAGACCAACAATAAACATGTCCACATCTTGTTATTCTTGCAACTCTTGGTGTATCCAGACATATTGGGCATGATGGATTTTCATGACTGCATAGGCACTGCATATATAAAAAGCACACAAAAAATACAAGGGATATCAAATTTCTGTTTACAGGTGCTTTTTGCAAGTGAATGAATTAGATCCCATGTGTTGTAACTCAAATTTTATTTTGGCAGTTTCATACCTTTAAGTAACTACAGTAAAGCAATATTTATTAACACACATAAACACTTACATTAGTTAATCCTCAAAATTCTTGTTGCCCTTTGGCAACCTCCTCAGTGAGGATTCATAACAAATTACAAACCATGATGGTACAGGGACCTTCCAAATCTGACATGGCTGATGGGAATCATAAAATCCAAAGACTAGGGAGCATAATTCCCTTCAAAAAAATTTATTTGACATGGATATATAAAAGCAATTCATAACATAGCTACTTTGATTTGCAAAAGAGCATAGAAAGGTATACCAATACATATAACAAATGTCTTAATATAGTTTGCTCTCACAATTTGCTCAATCATGTCCCAATCAACGAGCTTATCTGGATCAACAGTGTGCAAAGAATAATCTCCATCTTCCTTCACAATGAACTGGCAACTGTAAGGAAACATGTACCATAGCTATGATAAGTATAAATCATTAGAAATAACTGAAGTAATGATTGAACATAAAGATTGCAATCTCAAATTATACACTGCACTATTCAAGCTCTTAAAAGCATACAATACACACAGTGCAAAGAAAACACTCTTTTGTGACTAACAATGTAAAAGATGCTACAACTGCAGCTGTTGCTGTGAAGTTCACTTATAAAGGTAGCAAGATACGGTCCTCTGTGCTAAAAGCATACTTTCTCATTTTGATAATAGCTAATGTGAGATTCTTGACTAATGGAAAAAAACATTTAATGTCTGTCTCTGAAGTATTACAAACTATGAATAAATCATAACATTTTCCAGCCATTCCAGAAGAACTGATAGTTCATTACAATATATTTTGAAATTCATTTCATCATCTTGAAAGCTTATATTGTTTTGCTAGTCTTTGATAGAACTTACTAACAACAGAAAAAATCTACTGTCTTTCTTTCTTCTTCTTTCAGCTGCTCCCTACTCTACTAGGGGTTGCCACAGTGGATTCTCTTTCTCCAATTTCTTCTGTCATATACATCTCCTTCATTCACTCCAACTTCCTTCATTCTGTCTTTAACTGCATCCATGAATCTTCTCTTTGGTCTTCCTACTTTCCTTTTCCCTTGTAATTCTATTTCCAGCATCCTTCTTCCAACATAAGCATCCTCTCTTCTCTTCACATGACCATACCATTGCAATCTTGATTCTCTCACCTTTTTACTGATCTGTCCCACCTTCACTGTTCCCCAAATGTATTCAATTTTAATTCTGTCCTTTCTAGTTACTCCCAGGGAAAATCTGAACATTTTTATCTCTGCCATATCCAACTCTGCCTCCTGATTTTTGTTGTTCCAACTGTTCCTAAGTCATACATCATGCTAGGTCGAACTACAGTCTGATGAATTTTTCCCTTTACTCTTGCTGGTACTCTTCTGTCACATAATAGTTGTGACATTTTCCTCCATGCGTTCCATCCTGCTTTCACTCATTTCCATCTCCCTTGTACACCCTCCATCTGCTTGCACTGTAGAGCCAAGATAGTTAAATTCCTCTACCTTGGGTACTTCTGCTCCTCCCATTGTTACTGTCGGAAATCTCATCTCTTGTTCATTTGCACATAGATATTCTGTCTTGGTCCTGTTCACTTTCATTCCTCTTCTCTCCAAAGAATTCCTCCACCTCTCCAAATCCTGTTTGATTTCTTCTCTACCTTCTCTCACTAGCACAATGTCATTCACAAACATCATTGACCAAGGTGCTTCATTCCTCACCTCTCCTGTAAGCTGATCCATGACTACTTCAAACAATAATGGGCTCAGCGCTGACCCTTGGTGGAGACCTTCCTTGACATTCAAAGGTTCAGTCAACCCAGCCGCACATCTCACAATTGTCTTCGCATCCTGTATACATGTTTTGAACAACTCTTATATATTTCTGAGTCACTCCTGCCTGTCTCATACAATGCCACAGCTTTTGTCTTGGCACCCTGTCATAGGCCTTCTCCAGGTCAATAAACACATAATGAAGTTCTTTTTGCCCCTCTCTGTACTTTTCTATCATCATTCTCAGTGCAATTATTGCATCCATTGTATTTTTCCCTGGCATAAAGCCATATTGCTGTTGGCTGGTCTGCACTTCCTGCCTAATTTGTCCATCAATTACCCTTTCCCACATCTTCATTGAATGATTCATTTATTTTATGCCTCAATAGTTACTCCAGCATTGGGCATCCCCTTGCTTTTAAAGATGGGTATCAGTGTACTATACCTCCACTCTTTTGGCATCTCACCACTCTGCAGGATCTTGTTGAACAACCTCATAAGAATGTCCACTGCTGCCTCACCTAAACACTTCCATGCTTCCACTTGTATTTTGTCTGGGCCTACTGCCTTCCCATTCTTCATTTTTTTCACAGCATTTCTCACTTCTTCCATATTAACCCTTGGCACTTCCCTCATTGCCCCTGAGGCTAAGTCTGTTCTCTTTTCATGATCACTCTTTATTCATTAACTTTTCAAAATACTCCTGCCACCACCTTCAGATGTCTCCTTCACTAGTCAATGGCTGTCCATTGGCAACTTTGATAACTCTGATCTTCTGCACACCCTTCCTTGCCTTGTCCCATTGTTTAGCAATCCGATACGCTTCCTTCTATTCCTCCTTAGATTCTAGACTTTCATACAACCCTCTATAGGTTTCTGCCCTTGCCAGTGCCACAGCCTTCTTCACTTGCTTACAGCACTTTCTGTTTTCCCTGTTGCTTTCCTCACTTCCTGCTTTATCCATTCTCCTCTTTGCCTTCTTCTTTTCTTGAATGCACTCCTGTACCTCCTTAATCCACCACCAAGTTTACTTTAGTACTTTTCTTTGCTGATGACACTCCCAAAACATCCTTTGCTACTTCTCTCACAAACTCTGCAGTCTTCTCCCAGTCCTCTGGAAACACTTTCTCCAGCTCTTCCTTTACCTTGTGTTGCAATGTCAGCCTGTAATCTTCTTCTTTCAACTTCCACAATCGCAAATTTGGCTCCATTTTGCATCCTCTCTTGACCCGAGTCACCAGTTTAACTCTGCAGACCACTATTCCATGGTGTCTGACCACACTGTCACCATGTAACACCTTGCAAGCACTCACTTCTCGCAAGTTGTCCCTTCTACATAGTATGCAGTCAACTTGGGACTTATTGCCCCCACTTTNTTATATGTTGCTTGGTGTTCCCTTTTCTTCCAGAAATAGGCTAAGAAATGCCATCCTGAACCTTGTTGCAAACTGTACTGCCATTTCTCTTTCATTTCTTGCTCTGAATCCATACTTCCCCATCACCTCCTCATCCCCTGCATTACCTTCCCCAACATGCCAACAGAAAAAATCTACTCTTGAGTCTAAAATAAATATTGCCTCCTTTGTTATTAATTTTTCAGTATTTCCCTGCCTCTCCAATATTATTCAACACAACTCCTTCATTCATTTGAGCAAATGATATCTGAACCCTTTGACAGAGCCATCAATCTTTACCACTTATGCCCATATTAGCATACTCAAAGTTGCATCACTTACAACACTTATTCACACTTCTCATTGTGCATCTATTTTTCAAATGCTTTATTTAAATTTCTTTATCCACTCAACTATCCCATTCAAAAATTATGTCTACAAATACAAAGACTATACTACCTGGCTACTACTAATTTCAAAGTTACCTGTTCATTTCAACTATTCATTTTGACCAAGATTTCTAAGCCCCCTGTTTATTCCAACCCTACCCCCTTGTATTCTGCACTGAATAGTACGCTATCAACACTGAGGAGTCTGTGACCATACATATCAGAGATGGAATGATAACACTGTGCTAAACAACAAAACCTTTAAATTATGTTGCAACTTGGTGCATATCTAACTAATAAAATACCATTTGTAGCCATTCTAAAGTAAAAGCAATATAAATATTTATAAGAAACTGTTGTTTTGCCTGAGCCTCAAGTTTCTTAACTTTTGCGAAATTGAGCCTGAAAAGTTTCCTTAACTTTTACTGAAATAAACTGGCTAAGATGGTTTACACTTTCATTATTAATATTGTATACTTGAACTTGAATTCCATCTTAAATATTTTGAATGCAATAATGACAAAATATCACTTTTTGGTCAATAAAAACACTTAATTTTGGAAATTGAGCTTTGTGATTTTCTCAAGATTTTTGTTAAGATGTTGACCATTTACCTCATCTTCTTATAAACTTTTTCCTATAAAAAAACATGTAGTCATGACATTTAACACTCCTAAAACCAGACTTATGATGATATAAACATCATGAAAGACTCACTTTGCTTGAAGATATGATTCTTTGTTATAAATTGCATGTCTGGGGTAGTAGCTAGAGAACTGCTTATATTTTCCATAAGGATTACATTTGTGATGGTTGGAGGTTGAATATTGAAAATTCAGTAAACTATTTGCCAGCCTGTCATTGCCAAGTGAATCAAGTTCATCATCAATCTCCAACCCAGTTTCTACTTCCACATTTGTCTCATCTTTTTGCTTCCCAGGTGCCTTTTCAAAAATCAAAGAAATGAACAATTTCACTTCCACATTGACATTGCTTCTTTCAGCACATATTTTTACATAGTAAAATAACTTTCTAGCCTAAGCTTCAATTTTCCTAAAGTTAACTTCTTCTGGCATGAACTAGCTTCATAGATTTCCATTAGTGGTTGTAAAAAGGATTTACAGGGAACATCAATTTTCGTATGCAAAAAAACTCTGAAACTGGAGCTTTGTAATTTACTTAAGCCTTTGTTATAATCCTGGCAATATGAGTCTCAATTTCTTAAAACTTATTCTTAGGCAAAAATATGTATCATTTCTCATCTCATATAACAAACACACATTCATATACTAATATTTTTTTAGGAACTATATAAATGTATTAATGTATATACTTTGATACTGCAAGAAATGTTGTGTTATGGATAGTGTACAAAATTGTAACATAATTATATATGTAATAAAAATCTTTCCAATGAAGTCAAGAAAAATTGACTAGATAGACACTGAATAGTCCAAAATTTGCAATCCTAGCTCATAAAAAATACCACTCTTACCTTTGTAGAATTCAATGAAGTCTGCCACCTACTAGGATCTTTTTTTGGATTTTTTGAGGGCCCTCTGTTGTTTGATCTTGGCTTCTTTTCATAGCATGATGATATGCCACTATTACCTCTATAGGCTCCAACCTTCTTGGGGATTCGCCTGATTCTGTGTTCTGTAGAAAAAACAATGACAATACAGCACTAGTTCGGGATTTCACTCAATTCTAAAACTAATGGGCTTGCTGCACTACCTCAACCAAAGTCTTATCAATATATAAAATGTCATCATTACTATCCACTACTTACTGAGAGGGCGCTTCAAAATGTGAGTACAACTTTTGGATAAGCGTGAATAGGCTGTAAGCACTAAGGTTCAGGCGAGCACTACTTTGAGTAACAAATGCTGTATAATTCATCTTATGGTGGATTTACTTACAAATGAAGAATTATACCGACATGCATGCATTGTATTGCCAGCCCTAATGTAAAAATACACTTCGACGCCGCTCGACCTCTATAGGAATCTGCTACTTACCATCTAGGCCTCCAATCCCAGCCCTCCTTGGAGATGGAGAACTTCTTTGAATTGCAGCTTTCTTCTCCATTTCTTCGGTACTCTCCGTAGCTAGTTGTACGCAGGCACAGGTTTAATTTGGCCTTCTTGATGCTATGACTTTCGTCGCAAAATAATGATATTCTTCGAACTTCAGACACCATTTTAGCAATCCATGTTTGCAAACAAACCAAGTAGTAGAAATTGCAGTTTGAGATAACTTCTTGTGAGGTTCTTGTTTGATTGTTGTTATTAAAAGATATTGGGAAACAGTTCCGTCCCAATAATTCGCAGACAGTTCGACTGTCAGCGAGTAATGAAAATAAATATCAAACCTTCAACTGCAATGGCGGCGTCCACCAACTCCAACGATCGATTGCTTTCGTTGCAAGCAATCAATACATTCAATTCAATTTGTTATTTGTTAATTCATCTTTGATTGAAGTGAATAACATTGTCGTCATGCAGTAAAATCCCACAAATAAAAACCTTAGTATAATCATAACCATAAGCGTAGGAGAGGGGGTGGCAAGGGGGACTGCAGCCCCCTTAGTTGGGCAAAAGTTTGCTACATTCCGGCAATTTTCCTGAAAGAACAATAGGAACTTCGGGAAACTTTTCTGACAGCTCTCCAAATCGCCTTACTCAGTCCGGTAGAAATTTTACAGCCTCCTTGAATTTGAAGCCCTCCTACGCCTATGATCATAACTATGGTATAATAAGAACGTACATTTATATTACTTACATTTATATAATAAGAACTTACATTATATTTTCATTTCAAATAAGTGGATCCTTTTCAGACTGATATTATAGCTAGGTTCTTATTGGTTGCTCATTTTTTCCATAGAACCACTGGCAAATAGACTCAGCCTGTTTGCCAATCAATCTCTTTCATGGATGCTCCAAAAATAGTACACACATTTTGTGATAGGCAGATTCAAACCTATGTCTTTAATCACAAAGCTTTGGATGGCAAACTATATTGTCATTCTCCAATATCTTGGACCCTGTACCAAGGTAAAGCAAAGGTAGTCCCGTATACTTTCGTACGTAGGGTAATGCCTGTTAGAGAGGACACTTATGCTGAGCCATCGGCATGTGAGGTACGGTGGGCAGTTCCTTTCCTCGCCGCCCGCCTTTATCTCACTAGTGTTGCCGCCGGGTACCCATTCGCTGATGAGTGAACAGTGAGAGAGCATTCAGTCAGGGCATCGAGTCGGGCTCTAACCGTAGACCTTCCGAACGGGAAGCATGCGCTCCAGCCACTATGCCACCTCCCTCATGACCCTGTGCTAAGAATCCTGATAACTGGAATTACCTTATTGCATAAGAACATGTAAAGGCACAATTCAAAATTACTGGCTCTTATGTGCGGATTTTTACTGTACCCTTTGGTACTTCCCAAAAGGGACTCTTCATTACTTACCAAAGGTTGCTACCGAAGAGAAATTTTGCGCTGAAGATATTATCTTAAAAAATAAAGCTATGAAAATGCATTGCCGTACAACCTCAAGGTTGGTTTTCATGGATGCTCCAAAAATAGTAGATACTTTTTGTGATGGACAGGTTCAAACCTGTTTTTAATCATAAAGCTTTCGGTGGCTAAAGATATCGGCTGTTTTGTTTTGAAGATATTATCTTAAAAAATAATGCAATGAAAATGCATTGCCGTACAATCTCAAGGTTAGTACCAACCCTTATGCAAATAATGAGCAACCCCTAAAAAGAGAAATGATGAAGTTTCAAGAAGGGCTCTGCTTTCAAAAAAGGTAAAGGAAGCAAAAAATCACAGTGCTAGCCCGTTTCAGCTCTATGGTTTAGCTCAAATATCTTTGAGCAGTTAGTTTACCACGAATTCCACTGTTAAGTAAGTGACAGCATTCTATGCTCAAAGCGGTTTCCTTTCGGAGCTCTTCACTCAGCCTTGATGTACCTTGGAGCGGAGAATATGAGGGTCCTAACACCCTAAATATTCCATGAACAGACCAAAACAGAAGCTATGAATTCTCTCAAGAAAAGAAACGTAAAGAAAAGTAGAATATTTTAGTCATTAATGCTGATGCACAATATAGTGGCTTTTTTGCATGTGATATACTCGAACAGTTAGAACCAAAAAGTATTCCTGAGCATTCACGCTTTTTTATAAGAAACCACTTTATAAGTAACCGACATGAAGACTGCCGAAATATTTGAAAACTTATAGCATATTACGAACGGAAAAAGCCTAAGACACATTTCAATCGTTGAATCTTCCATACCTGCAAATAGTCAAGAATTAAGAAACCAGCTCTGTTCATTTACTGCCAAAACTCACATAGACACAGTTATAAAACTTCTTTCCTGCCTTACTTTTACTTTTAGTCTTGAGTTCTAGTCAAAATTAAATGTAAAATTCAGAACTTTGTAGTTTCCATGTGTCTATACCACTTCATTAATGTGCAGCGAAGATTAAGAACCTATTAAGGAACTTTTAGTGCTTGAGTTTGATAATAAGATGTCAGTAATAAGGAAATTTTAGAATTAGGCCTTGAGCTAGATTTCTTACTACAAAAGCGTATATTTCTTCCAAACTCTAAAACAGCCAAAAATACTCAAATACTTAAATACAAAATTCGTCGTTTAGACAGCTACTCAAGAAGTTTTTTGCCTGCATATATCTAACAGTTTGGGTAGTTTTTCAATGTATTTGTGGGGGTTAACCTGAGTTTCTTACAGTTTGACTAAACAGGCTCATGAATTTTAGGAAACGTAAATAAATGGGCAGCGATATTGAAAAGCCTGCAAATAAGTGAATCCAACGCTTTGAGAATCTAATGTTTTCTACATTTCATGCATTCACCTGAATAGTGCGACCGGCCACTCCGCCCCTGTCCGGTATGCAAGACCACCTTTCATGAAAGCTGTATAGGGTCACTGTCAAACATAGTTGTGAAAATTGGAAAGGATGTATCACACTTGCTCACCCCCTCCACCGTTCATACATCTATGTACACAAAGTTTATGACAACCCTTTTCCGAAATCACGTCGAATATTATACTCAGATTCGTTTCTTCCTGCCTAGAATGTGCTTTATAAAAGCTTGACTTGAAAATGTGAGCGTTAAAATATTAAATTTATAACATTGATAAGCAAGTGCTTGTTGTTGGGTACTCCCCCAAATCTATAATCCTCTCACAAATAGGAAACAATGTTACGTGGGATATTGAAATCTGAGCCAAATTTCTTTGGCATTACATATGAATATTTGTTACAAAGCAAAACTACATATTGGTTTTCCACAAGTTTTCACGATTCAGCTCTTCTGAAGCTCTTGGATTCTTTTTCCTCAAGAAAATAAGAAGCGGAGTAACATCGTTTCCAACGTATTTGAAAATCCACAAAAGATAGCGACACTGTGTAATGTATTCTATACAAAGACTGGAGTTGGTGCAATTCTTCCTGAGCGGTTCAGAGTCCGCTCGTTTGTGCCATGAGCAAGCATAAGGTAACAAAGACACGAATAAGGGCGTTGGGATAGGGCAAGTACCTCCAAATACATTTGGGGCCCTATCATTCTACGTTTTGTGTCAGGGCCTATTTTGAGGAATGTTTGCCTCTATGGAGCCATGCCCTTCAAACAATCCAAAATATAATGTGGAGCCTTCTGCTGTTTGACACCACATTTAAACTCATGTTGTACTGCTCTCGAACTTTTACATAGAACATACACACTTTTAAAACTAAGAATACTTCATTTCTCTGAGCCTCAATATTCTTAATTTTTTTTCAGCTTTGAGGCTTAGGTCATTCTTAAATTATTCTTAAGTGTCATAGCTGTAACTACGTCTGAAAGTGAAAGGATTGTATTTCAATCTTTATTGATGTCATTTATAAAGTAAAAAAGTGGAGCAGAATAACAAATATTGTATCGATAGTGAAAAGTTAATCCACAGGCAGGACTATAGCTTACTTGAGCCTTGCGTTATTCTTATATTCTTAATGTATTCTTAAATTTCATCGATTCTGAGCCTGAACATTCTTATAAACTTTATTTTTTAAAAAAGTGCCTACTGACGCAAAAGGACTTCTCTGAAATAAGACGTATATGACAGTGCGAAAGTTGACCGCGCTTTAAATCTCCAAGATCACACTGAACATTTCCAAGACAACAAAGTATGGCCAAGACCACTCTAAAATAGCCCCTGTTTTATACGATGCATTATCTAAGAGATAGCTGCCCAGTTGGCACTCCCAAATGAACTAAAGGCGATTTGTGTGGGTGCGTATATTATTGTGCCTCCCCCCCCCCCATTTCACTCC
>OLMO02000262.1:18691132-18705900 GCA_900291935.2 Cassiopea xamachana
TGAGTAACAAATGCTGTATAATTCATCTTATGGTGGATTTACTTACAAATGAAGAATTATACCGACATGCATGCATTGTATTGCCAACCCTAATGTAAAAATACACCTCGACGCCGCTCGACCTCTATAGGAATCTGCTACTTACCATCTAGGCCTCCAATCCCAGCCCTCCTTGGAGATGGAGAACTTCTTTGAATTGCAGTTTTCTTCTCCATTTCTTCGGTACTCTCCGTAGCTAGTTGTACGCAGGCACAGGTTTAACTTGGCCTTCTTGATGCTATGACTTTCGTCGCAAAATAATGATACTCTTCGAACTTCAGACACCATTTTAGCAATCCATGTTTGCAAACAAACCAAGTAGTAGAAATTGCAGTTTGAGATAACTTCTTGTGAGGTTCTTGTTTGATTGTTGTTATTAAAAGATATTGGGAAACAGTCCCGTCCCAATAATTCGCAGACAGTTCGACTGTCAGCGAGTAATGAAAATAAATGTCAAACCTTCAACTGCAATGGCGGCGTCCACCAACTCCAACGATCGATTGCTTTCGTTGCAAGCAATCAATACATTCAATTCAATTTGTTATTTGTTAATTCATCTTTGATTGAAGTGAATAACATTGTCGTCATGCAGTAAAATCCCACAAATAAGAACCTTCGCATAATCATAACCATAAGCGTAGGAGGGGGTGGTAGGGGAAAGCTGCAGCCCCCTTAGTTGGGCAAAAGTCTGCTACATTCCGGTAATTTTCCTGAAAGAACAATAGGAATTTCGGGAAATTTTTCTCACAGCTCTCCAAATCGCCTTACTCAGTCCGGTAGAAATTTTACAGCCCCCGTTAATTTGAAGCCCTCCTACGCCTATGATCATAACTATTGTAAGATAAGAACGTAAATTTATATTACTTACATTCATATAATAAGAACTTACATTATATTTTCAGCCTCGTATGTCTCCCTCTCTACCAATCTTCAATGATCTTAAACTTCTGAAACTCTCTGAGATCTTTGAACTCAGACTCTTAACATTTGTCTTTGATTCTGTCAAAAAAACTTCACCTGGTTGCTTTCATGACTTTTTCTTATTTAATTCATCTGTTCATCAGTATGCCACAAGACAGGCCAGTCAAGGTAATCTGTTTATGTCCCGAAAAAATAGTCTTCAATATGGTCTAAAGTTAATTCGTTATCTTGGTGCTAAACTTTGGACTGCTTCACCAGTTGAACTGCGAAATGCTCCATCAAAAATATCGTTCAAAACAAAACTGAAAATTTATCTATTGGAAAAGGCCAAGCACTGAAAACAACTGATTACTGTGCTGCCTCAATTGCTATTATTCTGTGAAAAGAATTCATCTAAATTCATCTGACAATAATTTAGGATAGGGGGGCTCTCTCCTCGATTAGTTTACCTATTGAGAGAGCTCCTCCTTTAAATAATTCTCTGCATACAATCTATTTAGTTCCTCTTTTATTTATATTTGTATATTGTATTAATTTTTTTGTACCAATTGTATTAATTCTTCCGTAACATCATTATCTTCGTAGTTTAGTTATTTGTCTGTATTGTTAGAAATATAAATTGTATGTAGAGAATTTAAATCATATAAACTGAAACTGAAACTGAAATTTTCATATCAAAGAAGTGGATCCTTTTCAGACTGATATTATAGCTAGGTTCTTATTGGTTGCTCATTTTTTCCATAGAACCACTGGCAAATAGACTCAGCCTGTTTGCCAATCAACCCCTTTCATGGATGCTCCAAAAATAGTACATACATTTTGTGATAGGCAGATTCAAACCTATGTCTTTAATCACAAAGCTTTGGGTGGCAAACTATATTGTCATTTTTCAATATCTTGGACCCTGTACTAAGGTAAAGGTAGTCCCGTATACTTTCGTACTTAGGGTAATGCCTGTTAGAGAGGACACTTATGCTGAGCCATCTTCATGTGAGGTAGGGCGGCCAGTTCCTTTCCTCGCCGCCCGCCTTTACCTCCCTAGTGTTGCCGCCGGGTACCCATTCGCTGCTGAGTGAACAGTGAGAGAGCATTCAGTCAGGGCATCGAGTCGGGCCTAACCGTAGACCTTCCGAACGGGAAGCATGCGCTCCAGCCACTATGCCACCTCCCTCATGACCCTGTGCTAAGAATCCTGATAACTGGAATTACCTTATTGCATAAGAATATGTAAAGGCACAATTCAAAATTGTGGGCTCTTATGTGCGGATTTTTACTGTACCTTTGGTACTTCCCAAAAGGGACTCTTCATTACTTACAAAAGGTTGCTACCGAAGAGAAATTTTGCGCTGAAGATATTATCTTAAAAAATAAAGCTATGAAAATGCATTGCCGTACAACCTCAAGGTTGGTTTTCATGGATGCTCCAAAAATAGTAGATACGTTTTGTGATGGACAGGTTTAAACCTGTTATTAATCACAAAGCTTTCGGTGGCTAAAGATTTCGCCAGTTTTGTTTTGAAGATATTTTCTTAAAAAGTAAGGCTATGAAAATCCATTGCCGTACAATCTCAAGGTTAGTATCAACCCTTATGCAAATAATGAGCAACCCCTAAAAAGAGAAATGACGAAGTTTCAAGAAGGGCTCTGCTTTCAAAAAAGGTAAAGGAAGCAAAAAATCACAGTGCTAGCCCGTTTCAGCTCTATGGTTTAGCTCAAATATCTTCGAGCAGTTAGTTTACCACGAATTCCACTGTTAAGTAAGTGACAGCATTCTATGCTCAAAGCGGTTTCCTTTCGGAGCTCTTCACTCAGCCTTGATGTACCTTGGAGCGGAGAATATGAGGGTCCTAACACCCTAAATATTCCATGAACAGACCAAAACAGAAGCTATGAATTCTCTCAAGAAAAGAAACGTAAAGAAAAGTAGAATGTTTTAGTCATTAATGCTGAAGCACAATATAATGGCTTTTCTACATGTGTTATACTCGAATAGTTAGAACCAAAAAGTATTCCTGAGCATTCACGCTTTTTTATAAGAAACCACTTTATAAGTAACCGACATGAAGACTGCCGAAATATTTGAACACTTATAGCCTATTACGAACGGAAAAAACCTAAGACACATTTCAATCGTTTAATCTTTTATACCTGCAAATAGTCAAGAATTAAGAAACCAGCTCCGTTCATTTGCTGCCAAAACTCACATAGATACAGCTATAAAACTTCTTTCCTGCCTTATTTTTAATTTTAGTCTTGAGTTCTAGTTAAAATTAAATGTAAAATTCAGAATTTTGTAGTTTCCATGTGTCTATGCCACTTCATTAATGTGCAGCGAAGATTAAGAACCTATTAAGGAACTTTTAGTGCTTGAGTTTGATAATAAGATGTCAGTAATAAGGAAATTTTAGAATTAGGCCTTGAGCTAGATTTCTTACTACAAAAGCGTATATATTTCTTCCAAACTCTAAAACAGCCAAAAATGCTCAAATACTTAAATGCAAAATTCATCGTTTAGACAGCTACTCAAGAACTTTTTTGTCTTCATATATCTAACAGTTTGGGTAGTTTTTCAATGTATTTGTGGGGGTTAACCTGAGTTTCTTACAGTTTGACTAAACAGGCTCATGAATTTTAGGAAACGTAAATAAATGGGCAGCGATATTGAAAAGCCTGCAAATAAGTGAATCCAACGCTTTGAGAATCTAATGCTTTCTACATTTCATGCATTCACCCGAATAGTGCGACCGGCCACTCCGCCCCTGTCCGGTATGCAAGACCACCTTTCATGAAAGCTGCATAGGGTCACTGTCAAACATAGTTGTGAAAATTGGAAAGGATGTATCACACTTGCTCACCCCCTCCACCGTTCATACATCTATGTACACAAAGTTTATGACAACCCTTTTCCGAAATCACGTCGAATATTATACTCAGATTCGTTTCTTCTTGCCTAGAATGTGCTTTATAAAAGCTTGACTCGAAAATGTGAGCGTTAAAATATTAAATTTGATAACATTGATAAATAAGTGCTTGTTGTTGGGTACTCCCCCAAATCTATAATCCTCTCACAAATAGGAAACAATGTTACGTGGGATATTGAAATCTGAGCCAAATTTCTTTGGCATTACATATGAATATTTGTTACAAAGCAAAAGTACATATTGGTTTTCCACAAGTTTTCATGATTCAGCTCTTCTGAAGCTCTTGGATTCTTTTTCCTCAAGAAAATAAGAAGCGGGGTAACATCGTTTCCAACGTATTTGAAAATCCACAAAAGATAGCGACACTGTGCAATGCATTCTATACAAAGACTGGAGCTGTTGCAACTCTTCCTGCGCGGTTTAGAGTCCGCTCGTTTGTGCCACGAGCAAGTATAAGGTAAAAAAGACACTAATAAGGGCGTTGGGATAGGACAAGTACTTCCAAGTACATTTGGGACCCTATCATTCTACGTTTTGTGTCAGGGCCTATTTTGAGGAATGTTTGCCTCTATGGGGCCATGCCCTTCAAACAATCCAAAACATAATGTGGAGCCTTCTGCTGTTTGACACCACATTTAAACTCATGTTGTACTGCTCTCGAGCTTTTACATAGAACATAACACATTTGAAAAAATAAGAATACTTCACTTTTCTGAGCCTCAATATTCTTAAATTTTTCAGCTTTGAGGCTAAGGTTATTCTTAAATTATTCTAAAGTGTCATGGCTGTAACTACTTCTGAAAGTGAAAGGATTGTATTTCAATCGTTATTGATGTCATTTATCATAAAGCAAAAAAGTGGAGCAGAATAACAAATATTGTACCGATAGTGAAAAAGTTAATCCACAGGGGACTATAGCTTACTTGAGCCTTGCGTTATTCTTATATTCTTAATGCATTCTTAAATTTCATCGATTCTGAGCCTGAGCATTCTTTTAAACTTTATTTTTATAAAAAAGTGCGTACTGACGCAAAAGGACTTCTCTGAAATAAGAAGTATATGACAGTGCAAAAGTTGACCACGCTTTAAATTTCCAAGATCACACTGAACATTTCCAAGACAAAAAAGTATGGCCAAGACCACTCTAAAATAGTCCCTGTTTTGTACGATGCAGTATCTAAGGGGTAGCTGCCCAGTTGGCACTCCCAAATGAACTAAAGGCGATTTGTGTGGGTGCGTATATTATTGTGCCTCCCCCCATCTCACTCTGAGATCGACTTTCTTCGTCTGATTCGACGGGAAAATGTTAAAGGAGGAGGGACACTTCCTGAAAGATGATATTTTTTCTTTTTTCATAGCATTGCTCTTTGTCACGATTATAGAAGCACGAGGCTGATGGGATGGGGGGGGGGCCGAAATTCAATGCTGGGAAGATGATGACTTGGCCTGGCAATTGATATCCAGTGATTCC
Organism: Cassiopea xamachana; assembly: GCA_900291935.2. NCBI lineage: Eukaryota > Metazoa > Cnidaria > Scyphozoa > Rhizostomeae > Cassiopeidae > Cassiopea > Cassiopea xamachana. The sequence continues at coordinate 18,696,485 of OLMO02000262.1, forward strand.
CTTTGAACTATTTAATATAAGAAAGACGGAAAAGGCCAGTAGTATCGTGGGATCATAGTTTTAGAGGGAGAGACAAAGGCTAGATGTGCTCTACGTAGCCCTGTCCACAAGTTGCTTGACAACTTTTAGGCAACTTCAGGCTTTTTTAGCAACTTTCAGCTTGTTGAGCAACTTTCCGTACATCGGGCAACTTTCCGTACATCGGGCAACTTTTAAGGTTTTGTGTCTCGATAGGTACAGTCATGCTCCTGCTACGAGTGCAACAATTAAAAAGTGCAGAATATAGCTTGTGTCGAGAATATATTTGTTCAATCTTTTAGTTTTACTATTAGGTAGCACGTGTGTCTATGAAAAAGTGTCTCTAAGAAACAAGAGGCTATAATAAAGCAACAATTAAGAAACTTTTAAGAAACACAGGCAGGCTGAGCTTAAAATATTAACTGGAAAAAATTGGGCTTGTTAGAAAGATGCGTGATGAAATTAGAAAACATAGAACACCATCCATTAAATGCTTCACAAAACCTGAACATTTTATGATTTGTATCACAGTTGCCTTATCTGGGTTGTTTTTGTTGATGAAAATTTTAAGATTTTATGAAACAGTTAAGAAAAATCTTAGATTTGATATAACAAAATGTAAAGAAGCATTCAAGCTGAAGACAGAAAATTTATTTCTTTTGAAAACACCGTTCATTTGGTGCAAAATTTATCGAGTAGTTAATCATTCAGTGAATATGGGCGTGGTTGAAATTCAGGTTTGGCAACTATCTTGAAAAGGAGCAACTTTTCAGGAAATTTCGAGCAACTAGTGGACCGGGGTAATTCTACGTATAACAAATATGTCTACACAAGAGATTGTCTCAGGGAGGGCGTTGTTTTTTAATGGGGTACAATTTTAAGATGCCTCTTTCAGATGGGGTATATTTTTGCATACTTGTTTTTTGTGGGGCTTATGAATCAGTTACCATATTCTCACAGAACACGGCATGTATAACGCAGGAAAATTAATCATTGGCTACCTTTAGATTGTGTCTTCACTAGTTACCAGAAATTATCAATATTCCAAGATAACAGAGATGGGGGTATACAGGTTTCATGATAGGTGGTACAAGTTTTAAAAGTAATTCGATTTAGGGGGAAGCCAGCTGAGAAAACACCGCCCCTAATAATCTATCAGTCAGCTGTGATAGACAATTAAAGTGCGAGGTTAGAATCCTCAAAGAGGCTACAGACTTTCATTGTTGATCGATGAAGATTGAATAATGCCAATAATGAGTTTGGAATTTTAAATTAAAGCGGCAAGAAAGAACGCCAATATACATTATACTGTCTCCAGTTCTTGTTGGCATAGTTGTGCAACGATCTGAGCGCAATCTCATTTGGCATCGAAGTGATATTTTTGAAACAGCAATCACACTTCAACATCACGTGAAGCCTTCAGAAAGTTAAGTACCGTTAAACTTCCTAGAAGATCTGAAAGCCGCGTGATGGCTGTATTATTATTCCGGTATATTTATGGCACGAAATGAATGAAATAGACGGACAAAATGGCATTACAAAGGCGGCTTTTACTAGGCCTTTGGGGGGAATTTGTTTCAGCAGCTTTTTAAAATATGAGTCAAGTCGAGATATGGACTCAATGCAAGACTAGACTTTCATGCTAAAAGACCTGAGACCTTAGCGTACTGCAATTATAAAGAGAACAGATAGATTCATAAATGGCATTTTGCAAAGATCCAGATATCCAGTTCTAAACATCTTGCAGCTTAAAGATCGGACCTATCCGACTATTGTGGGCTATCAACGCCTGTTTTCCAGGACAGATAGGTATGTTCAACAGTGACGAATTGGATCTTGCAAAATTTGAGATACTAGATGATGATGAAAATGCCGACATCTACCAACAACTAGCCAGAAAAGACAAATACCTTGCTCTGGCTGCTGAAGCAGGCAAAAAATTGCTGGAGAAAAACCGAAAGTTAGAGAGCACAATCGAGTATTTGAATATCGAGATGATGCAGAAAATTGAGGTAGGTGACACATTTTTGTTTCCCATAATATTCCTTTTCCTCAAAATTAAATCAGTTTTGGCCTGACCATTCTTGAATCAAACCTGTTGATTTGTGGCTAGGATTACTGAAAGAGATTACATGGCGCATTGCGTCCAAGACATGGTTTGTTTCACAAACAAACAAAGACGTGAATTGCAAAAGTGTAAACTTTATTATGAAGGGAGCAAGTACCCAGAAATGTTAACAGCAACATGTACCAGTAGGGAAGCTGCAAATTGCATTCCAGAGTTTACAGATTATGCTTCTAGTGTACTTCAGAATACCCAATGATCTTCCTTCCTAACTTCAAAAATACCTGTTTCAAAATATAGAAGAAATGCTTATACTGTTAGCTACTGTTTATCATGAATATTGAATGTCATGCTGTGTTGCTCAAAAACATCAGAATAAGGTATACACACAGCATCTAACACACAGCTGCAGCACAGAAGTTTTTGTTGCCTTGCAAAAGAACAGTATAGTACAACTCAATTTGAAAACTCTCCAGCTGATTAGCCATTCCATATTGCTCACATTCTTAGGATTTCTTTGGTCAATAATTCTTCCAGGTACTGTTTCAAAAGGTGTGTACAATAGCACCACTTTACATATACTTCCTCAAAATATTGCATCTTGTGCTTTGTACCATAAAGAAAATTGAACCTTTTGAAACCCAAGTGATCTTTGCGTTATGGTGTCATTTGCTTTCGATTTTTCAGTTTTCGCTTCTAGTTTCTTGTTTTGCTTTTTTTATTATTAATTTCCACAAATTAAAGGTTTTATACTTTCTTTGAATGCCATTTGTCAGACATCTTTCCCATTCATCCATTATTTCAATAAGATATGTTCTAATATTTTTAGCTATGAAGAGACTTTGTCAATACTCAAACTTCAGTGCATGTAGTAGCAAAATGTGAATGGCGAGCACTTAAATATAATCCAATTTAAATTCTTTATTAGATGATTTGGCGCCATTATTGTTGCTAGCATTATTTTCATTTTCTTCTCATTGGATTATGCTGATGGAAATACGTCTGGATAAAGCATACCAACTTTTGGACTTTTGAAAATTCTGAAGGACACAATCAAATAAATGAAATTTTTTAAACTAGAATTTTGATGTTGTAGGAGTTGGAAAAGACCAAATACAAGATGAAGTCATTCTATAGTCACAAAGAGACTGATTACCATATACAATTACATAATCTTCGATATGATTATGATGCACTGCAGAAAGAATTGGAAGATGTAAAAAGAAATAAGAAAATTTCTGAAGAAAATAATGCAAAAAATACTAAAGACCTGCTAAGTGAGATTGAGGTCATGAGAGAAAAGCTTGAAATAGTAAGTAAAGAGCTAAGTTTGATATATTGTATTTTAAATATAGGGTATTGTTTATGTGTGTGGTGATAGTTTAGTTTTTATTTTGGATGTATTTTGACTAGGAAGAATTTGTTCTAGCCCTTTTTAGACAGTCTACCAAGACTATTTCATAAAAGGTGATTGGAAAACCAATGTAGCAATAAGTAAAATCCTGAATTTACTGATGAAACCATGGGTACAGTAGCAAAATCTATTTTTGGTTGATGGGCTCTCGTATCTGTACTCCATGCATAAGTAAGGGTGTTGTTTTTGGTACTGCAACACATACTGTACATTTTTCAGTTTCATTTCAGGGATGGCACTACCCAGCAGAGACTGGGGGGACTTAATAAGCTTCCCTTTGAGGATCTCATCCTTTGATGGGCATACCATTTTACTACAAGGAAGTGACTGTTTCTATTACAGTACAATGGTGTATAATGAAAGACTTGAAAGCAAAAGTGTGATAAGAATCAATGGTATGAAATAGTCAATAAAATCTTGCTATGAGTATCAACCTGATCCAAAATTTTCTCTTTGAGACTGGATAAATTAGAAAATTTATCCTATAGAGAAATAGGAGAGATATCCCCTTAGTACACCTTGTGGTGTCACTACTGTCTCCTTGTGGCAGTTTTACATATGCTAGTTGGGTCAGCATATCTAGAAAGAAGGCTTGGACAGCTGTTACCCATTTTGATAGGAATATAACTTATTTTAACATTATTGCTTGTCTGAGTATATCTGCTCTCAAAGGCATAATACCCACCACTACAATCATGATGATGTCTTATTTCTAATCATTATAATCACTACAATCATGATCACTGTGATCAGCACACTCAGAATTATCATCATGCTAGTCAGCATGAGCAGGGCATGACACAGCACAACAGAATATGAATAACTGTCATCCTGGATGAACTCACCACACCAAGCCACTTACTCCTCACCTTTGACACTCTGGCCATTTTGCCACATTGATATAATCAATATCTTTACACAAGACAGACATCTTTAGCATATGGCTATATTTTCTTTGTGTTTCTTTTCATCTTCCACTTTTATTTTCATGTATATCATTGTCATCATTATTATCACTTAAATCATGATTATGATTATGATTATGGATACTAGGGGCAAGGGGGCAAAGTGTTCTGCCAGGTGCCATCGAGTCAGCAGAGTCTCAACAAAGGCAGTAGACCAAAGGCTAAATACACAATTTTAAATAAGAACATCACTTTTTTTGCTTGATCCTCAGTTTTCTTATGCACCTTTGCTAATGAAAAAATACATGTAATCAACAAATATTCCCAATTATTTGTCAAGCACACATGTTTCTTCTAAAATACTCGACAAGTTCAGCCCCTTTGCCCTACCCCCCGATTCTTAAGGAAAGCCAACACTGATAATTAGCATAACTACCTTTTTACACTACTCTTGGCGGGGGTTCTAGTCGGTGTACCACGGTAGTTTGAAGATGATGAAGTCCTACGACTTCTCTCAAGCATTGAACAGTTTTTGAGTTCGTTCCAGTATATCATTTTCGAAATCAGTCCAGTATCAAGTAGTAGTTTACAATTGGTGTTCTTTTCCAGCAAAATTGTTGTCTTTCAACCAAAATCTTTTTCTGCAAGGCTTTTCTGCATTTTTCTGAAGGGCCTAGAATTTTTTCCGTTTCTAATTATACTGTTTCATGATCCAATCCAGCATCTCTTGGTCTCTAATTAAGCTAAAGAATTAGCTTTCTTATTCAAAAATATTAAGCCTATCATCCCGAATCAAATCACTTTGATTCAGATATTTTAATCTTATAATCTTTCTTGTGATATGTCTTAGATTTTGACAGTCCGGTTAGCATGATTAAAGTTTGTGTTCTGATCTCATAAATAATTACTGAGATATAGCATAAAATCTTAGCAGGTACTTCGGTGGAGGAACTTCTGAATCGACATAAGTGGCACGCATTTAGTCAAATCATAACTCAATATTATAAACATATTTTCACATCACAATGTCCCAGAATGTCGACACTTAATCAGGACAGGCCAATTTGCAGTCGCTTTCCAGGTAAGCCTTGCTTCATTCGCATTTTCAAACCCCGAATTCTATCTCTCTTAACAGGCCAATTCTAAAAGCAACGAATTTTCCCTTCAAGTTCAAACGCTGAAACGAAGAATTGAGGGAAGGGCAAATACGGCGATGACTAATTATGCCGAAGATGTAAACATGATGGAGCTCAAAATGGCGAAAGAACAGGTATGCTAGACTACTCTCTTGTAGGCTTTCTGTCGCTTACATCTATTTTTCTAGCAGAACTAGTACTTCATATCCAAAATAACTCTTTGTGTTTCGTTGTAATAATTTGATGGAATCAGTTTATTTTGTAGTGCCCTTTTTTCATTAGAAACAAATCGAGTAACATTTGGAAATTCCTGTGCCTATTGATAAAATTTCTTAAATAAATAATGAACTAAACAGCTTGATCTGGTATAGATATTATATGGTTATTATACAGGGACCTCTGTTAAAAGTATTTAACTACCCAGCTGGTGTCACACATTTTTTGATAATAAACCACTTTTTAAGCTACCTAGACAGCCTAAAATTTAAGAAACTTTTAGAAATACAATGAAAGAGCTAAGAAACTTTAGACAAGTAGCACATTGAAATCGTTACCTGGTTCAACGTAAAGCTCTACCAAAACAATGTGAATATGACAGTGCTTTAGAATTAACTCGTACTGATGTATTTTGTTTGTTGTAGGACAAATAGTTTGCTACAACATTCACCTTCTGCGTACGCTTGCACAGCAATATACTTCGTTAAATTAAGAAACTTTTGAGAAACTTTTAGATCTAAAATGTGGCCAAAAATGAAGAAACTTTTAGTACTAGGCCTTGAACTAGGTTTCTTATGAAAAAAGTTTACTGTTGCTAATAGCCGCTCTCTGACGTTAAGAGCAAAAGTATGGAAGAAATAGTATAAAAAGTATGTGTTCACTAAACAGGTATATGTAGAAAATTAACTTTTAAGGATTGTGCAGCTATCATTTCTGCTGCAATTACGTACTCCACTTAATGTACCATTGCTTTCAAATACGATTCCCCAAAAGTTTTGAATCAGCACCAGTGACGTAACCGGCATAGGTTTGTGTTGGGCCAATTGCTAGGCCCTCAAGCTTTTGAGGTCCAGAAGAGGCCCCTCACAAATTTTGAAGAGAAAAATCTTTATTTCACTTTGAGGAAAGTTTAAGATGGGGCCCCAATCTTGCTTAATTCCTAGGGGCCCTGGGTGTCTCTGTTGTGTCCTGATCAGCACCAAAGTTAGAGCAATAGGAAGCCCAATGCAGCAGTAATTTGCCCACTATAGAATGCATTCATTTAGGTTGTGGAGTATAATAACTCTGATGCGAATGGCTTACTATGTAGGAGTCTTTGCTCTTCCCCCTTCAGTCTCCCTTTATATCTAAGAGTCTACAATCTATAACATCTATCGATTTATCCATTTATCCATTTGCCCGCCTATCTACCCACCTATCTATCGATCTATCTATCTATCTATCTATCTATCTATCTATCTATCTATCTATCTATCTATCTATCTATCTATCTATCTATCTATCTATCTATCTATCTATTTATCTATCATCTATCGATAAATATATCTTGATGCAATTCATTTTGTTGTTGTTGTTTATCATAAGTAACATCAATTTGTCAGATACAAAAGCTGCAAAGTGAGAAGAGATCAATGCAAACGACCCTTGATGAATGGGCATCTGAGAAAATCAGGTACATAGAGGAGGTTGAGAAAGCCAATGATACAATTTCAATGTTGGGTCAAAGAAATAAATTTCTGGAGCAACAGGTTAGTACCCTCCTAGTAGATAAAAAAATCATTTTTGTGAAAGAATACACTGTAAAACTGAGCTTAGATATCGTTCACCAATCAGTTTTAACGCAGGTGTACTGCAATTTGACCTCAAACGAACCTCTGATACCTCCTAGCTTTGTGCCACAGTATGGGACAATTTCATCATATGTAGTAGCAATATTTATTACACGAAACTCTATTTTTCCTTCTTATTATAGTGTGCATTTGTGTAAACTTCTTACCCTATTTGCATTAGCCAAAGTAATCCTATTCAGCGCTACTTCTATTCTCGTCATTGCGTGAGTACTTTGCCTTTCTGTGGTGCTCAATGTATAGAGCTTTTTCGACTGAAGCGTTGTTTGTAAATCAATATAGTTAGGATCAGCTTTTATATTTCAGTACGTAGAGTTATATGCCACTATTTTGGATGATAGAATAATATTCTCTCTTTTGGTTTGCAGATTTCTATAGCTAAAAGTGACCTTGATGCCACAAAGAATTCAAACGTCCAGTTGAGAGAGCAGCTTGAAGACTACATCTTGCAGGTGGGTTGGGATTTCCAATGTCCTGCAGCAAAGTAAATCCTGTTTATTACCACCTTAAGATTGGTAACAGATCAATTACTCAGATTGCTTATGTTCTGATACATGATTATACGTTTTTCTTATTAGAAACATATTTATAAGAGATATGAGGCTGAAATTAGGCTAAAATTAAGAACCATTTAAGAAGCATAAGAAGGCTGAGTTTCAAATGATAACTTCCAAAAACTGTTTTGCTAGTGAATTTTTGCTCAAATTAACAAGAAAATAGGATGGACATCCATTACATGCCTCACAAAATCTGAGCATCCTTTTTCTTGCATCTCAATGTCCTAGTCTGGATTGATATTGTTAATTGAAGTTTTATATTTAAGAAACAATTAAGAAACATTTAAGGCTGGATTTTACGAAATATTAAGAAACATCGAAGTTGAAAACAGAAAGTTTGCTTTTATAACAAAATGCGTGTATTTCTAGGATATCGTAATTTACCGATTAAGCGTCCTGGGTGCTTATTTAAAAACAAAAATTTTTAGGTGGACGCTTATTTGGACCTGGGCGGTTATTAAAAAAAAGGAAGAACAGATACCTAAACATACATCATCTTGCTAAGGAATAGATTGACATATACGCTTCAATTTATGAATCAGTAGATCTTCATCGTCCTCCGTATCATCATCAAAGTGTAAAATAGAAATTTCAGAATGCGCAGAATAGTCAGTGAAGTCAACAGAGAGTATTTAGTTGTGAAAGAATTTTTGTATGAGCATGGGCGCTTATTTGAGTCCTGGGCGCTTAATCTGTACTTTACGGTATACGTAAGCTTTTGGATACCGCTACAGTATGAGTTTTGAGATGGATGTAAAAACTGATACATTTTTCCATGAGATTTTTCTATGAAATTGGAAGCATAGTAGTGACTACTACATTGTTTATCAAGTGAGTTCTTTGAAGGTATTTGATTTCGTTTTCTTGTCCCTAGTCACTTTACCGCGCACCATCTGCAATGATAAGACCGAAATTGAAAGGTTGAGCGTTACAAGCAAAATAGATCGCGAGAATCCTTTGAGTCCTAGAGGAAGCTAAACAGAGCGATTATTTCTTGGAACTAGTGAAAGTGATTTGAATAAAAAATTTTGTTCCGTCTGTGTCTATTCTTAAAGTTTTACACGCTTTGTTTATAGCAAACAGCCCCTCTGGTTTCAGCCTGAAATTTTCTTGATATTTTGTTAAATCGAGCCTTAAATGTTTCTCAAGTTCTTAAGACTTCCAATAATAACAACCCAGATTAGGCAACTGTGATGCAAGAGGAAGGATTTTCAAGGTTTTTTAGGCATCTAATGGATGTTCTTTCTGTTTTCTTTTTGGTTTGATTAAGAATTTTCTTGTAAAAAAAGAGTTTCTTCATGTTATTTTTTGAAACTCAGTCTGCCAACGTTTTTTAATTTTTGCTCAAGTTCAGCCTCATGTTTCTTATTTAAAAAACGTCTAATGTGATGGATGACGTGTGTTGCTAGGTCTCTTAGGATGCATTTATTTCTTCAAATGTTCAATTTATTAACTAAAAAATTTTGCTTTAGTATGT
>OLMO02000262.1:18718128-18728794 GCA_900291935.2 Cassiopea xamachana
ACTCTATCAACTTTGTTACCCTGTTGGGCTTCAGTAAAAGCTGTAAGATTTAATAATCGGAGTAAAGATTACAAACATAGGATCTCCTCTTTCTGACTAGCTCCTCCACAGAATAGGAAAAATGTAACACACTTCTATATAATTCTCTACCTACTTAGAGCAAACAGAAAAAATCCATCTTAGAGCTGATTCGATGTAGTACAAATTAGAAAAACTTTCCAAGTGACTGAAAATATTGTTGTGCAGCTAAATGTTGACTGTCGCATGTGCGACCTGTGCGACAGTCTAGATCCGCCCCTGGGACCCACCATGGTTGGGGTAGAACAAAACATTTTTTAAATAAACGAGCTTAGATTGCTGGAAAACGCTATCTTGAGATTGGTTCATGCAATGCAGTATTCCATAAGAGCACTCTATTTCACTAACCTTTGAAGGGGAATTTACAGAATGGTGTGTCAGACAATCTCTCGTATCGAGAGTCTACTATAGGGCTTTTTGTTTACACAAGGCTGGTGTAAACTAAAATAATTCGTTTTCTCTCTGGGACTCTTCAAGAAAACAATGGTAAATAGGTCCTAAGTGGTCACACCTGGGGCCAATTAGACGCATCCTATCTCGTGTAATCGCATTTGACTATATATTTAGGTTAACCTTTCGGTCGCCATACGACGTTTCATTCTCTGACGAGTGCTGGACGAAAAAAAAGCTTTTCAGTATGTCTAAAAATTGTGCCGCTTTTCGTGCTCTAGTTATATCATGGCGATGACTAAAACAATTCTAACAAGCTGCTAAACAATATCGTTTATCGTAGTTACTCATAAAGTATAGAGGATGTTCCTGAAAAACATATCAAAATTTCCTATAGTATGGGAAAATATTCTAAACCAACTTTCAGATCAATAACATTGTCCACTTTTTCAAATTTGAATAAAAATTCCAATTTCACCTAATTTTATTAAATCTCTTCATGTGTTTCATGTTTTCTGGAGCATCGCCTAACAACAACAACAACAAAAACAACAAGTCTGTAACAAGAACACTACGATCTGCAATATAGGATTACAGCCTTTATTACAGAAGTAGTTATTATTTTTAAAACAAGAAACTACAAGATTAGACGGACAATGATCATTGTCATAAGAACCACATATTACATATTCTGCCGCCAAAATAAGGATTGGGACTCCAGAACTTCTTGTATTTTGAGCTTAATTATTAACGACTTTTTTCTTTTTTTGTTTGTTTATTTCTGTATCTTGCACTATCCAAGTAACCACCTGTAAACTACCTTATTAAGTCAAGTTTACAGTTGAATGTTTAATTGGAATATAGAATAAAAGTTTCCATTATCTAACATGATGATGAGTAATGTATCAACAATTGTTGTACGCCTTAGGGGGTCTTCGGTAAAAGACGAACAGCTCTTTCATCTATTATGTCAAAATAATAAATTGCGTGGAACATAGAAGAGTTTTAAGCTTGTTTCTATCCTAACGAACACTGATTTATATGCACACATAAATACAATAATATACATAACAGTTACCTTGAAATGCAAACTATATTATGTAAATAGTCTGTTAATACTACAGAACTTTACCACTGCACGAAAAAGCGGCAACATTATTTTGACATACGAAAAAAAGCTTTTTAAGTATGTCAAAATAATGTTGCCGCTTTTTCGTGCAGTGCTAAACTATATTATTGACAGGCTGGCTGACTTAGAGTTCTAAGCAAACACAGTTTGACAATAAAACCATAAGCGTAAAAGAGGGGTGGAAGGGGGCTGCAACCCCCTCAGTTGGGCAGAAATCCATTTTATTCGGGTAGCTTTTCTCAAAAAAGCAACAGGAGATTTGGGCAACTTTTCTGGGTTCTCTCCAGATCTCTTTGATCTTTCGGGAAGAAATTTTACAGTCCCCCCCCTCAAATTTGATGTCCTCTTGCGCCTATGAATAATACCTTCGTGTTAAATATTAAGTTACATCTATTTCGAACGTCCTACTAAAATAAAAAAGTTGCCAGAGGTGTTGGGTCAGGTGGTAAGCCAAGAGAGTTCCTGGTGAGCTCTTTTCAAGGTTTTTTATAATTTTGTTTGCTAGAAATCCCACGATGATATGTCCCACAACACCAGTTTGCACAGAACCTATTCTTGGGGCCACAATACCCCTGAAGCTGCAATGCTTGCTAAGCAACATGTTTAAAAGCTATTTCACATTGCATCGCCTATTTATAAACTTTTCCTATACGTAGCATTGGTGTCTATTGCTTCAACTCTAATTCCAGCTTTCTAAAAGTAAATAGTGCCAATCAGTTTTAATTTATAAGCGGGTCATTTCTTCTCCTTAAATCAACCTGCAAAATTTAAAGAAGTAATTATTAGGGCAATAAGTAATTAAGATCAATTAAGTCAAAATAAATAGTAAATAAATAAATAGATATTATGGCTTTATAGCAAGGTAGTTGAGTTGAAGCGACGATATGCAATGATACTGTTTCATAAATTTTTATCCCAGGTTGTAATCTTTCTTTGCAACAGACATGTAACCTGCAGTAGGGATACCTCGACAATATCCCCACAAGAAAAACTAGCATCTATTGTTTCATACAAGACCATTCATCCGTTAAGCAGAAACTAGGCTAGTTTCTATATAAAACTTTTAACACTCCAACCCCAAGAGTGAGAATGAAAGCAAGTGTTTCCCTCCCATGACAATATTTACAGCTACGTACTTACTTTGGAAGACCAGAGCCATCAGGGATGCCGAAACAATAGTAGGGAAGGAGGGGCAGAAGTATCGAGAAGGGTACTTGCACTGATTATGACGTCATAAGGACGTAACAATTTGAACTTAAGGGTTACTTTTTACAAATATATGCTCCCAACCATTGTTGCATTTCATGGCAAGTGATGAAATCCTGAGGATAGAAGGGCGTCAAGCCTGAGGGAAGAACGAATGTAAGAAGAAAATGCGAGAAAATCATATCATTAGATGGTATAAGAAGGGCACTTTTGCTCCCTCTGCTCCCGCTGTTCGAGGGCAGGGAGCGCTACCCCCCTTAGCCCCCGTGCTCCGGCGTCCTTGAGAGCCATGTTGAATAACAAGAAAGACTGTTACTGAAAGGATAACAAGAGAAGCTGCCGAAAGAACTCTGAGGCCCCGGGGGCAACAAATAAAGATCGGCCTCGAGTGTCTTTTAGGTTCTTTGCAGCTCCCTTTCCTTTCCTTAGTCCGATGCTCCTCTTTCCAGGACTTTTTTAGTAAATTTTATCTTATGTAAAGGTGAAAGGCATTAGATCATGTGCAAAATAGTCACCAGAAGGAAGTACTTACCAAAAATTTAACAAAAAGTGCAAAAAGCATGACGCCACAAATCCCACTGATTGACAGCAAAACTGCAATGGACACTACATCTTCAATATTTCGAAAACGTTGATTACGAGGTGCATTCTTTGGTGGCACACTTGGAACAGTTTGTGATGAATTAGAGATTATTGTTCTAGACATGAAACTTGTATTGGACTGCGAAGGTGTTGGTGTTGTTGAAGTTGAATTCGTTCCTAAGAATGTTGAGAAAGGGGTTCTAGATTGCGTACTAACGCGGATGCTTGGGATTGTAGTGCTATCTGTAAGATTTGGATTGATATGTGAAGATGTGGAATTAAGCAATAGACCATATGAGGCAGAAAGTGATGTTGAACTAGTCGAATGAGATGTTTCATTTGCTGTCTTGTTCTCTCCAGCACCACCTAAAATGGCAAGAAAAATTCAAGACCTACTATGCAGGACTAGCTATCTCAAAAATTTTATGAGAAAAATTATAAACTATAAACTATATTATAAACTAAATTATAAACTTTCAAGACTGAATAGTTTAATTACATAAAACTCAATATTGATAAATATAAAAATGTGAATGTCTTTTTTCTCTTTCTGTGTATATTTGCTACCTTTCTCTGAAGACAGGGACTTTTGACATATCAAAGGCAAAGCAAAATTAGTCACAACAACTTTCAAATACTTTCTTGAGCTTTGGAGTCTCCAAAACTCACACTGCGCACGAAAGCCAATTGAAAGGCCAAAGTTGGTTGATAACATTGTACAAAGCAAAAATTGATAAAATCAGTTTTTGTTACGTAATCTGATGTCAGGAGCTATGAAAGTTACAGTTAACTAATGTTATGTCTGTTGAAGCCTGCTGGTCCACCAAAGCAGAGAGAAAGTTGATGTAAATCATTTCTAAATCGTCTCTCTCTGTGACTAATGCTTCATACGCTCATCGAAGAAGCCTACGACATTCATCTTTTTAGGCCACAAGTAAATGAGCAATACAACTTGAGTTATATGGGTCGATTTTTACTGGACCATTTTCCTCAGAAATTGCCGAAAATTTGAGTAGACTTCCATCTACAGTAGATTTGAAATTTGCGGCTCAAAAAGAACTTAGAGATTAATAAATAATTTATGGCATCCGAAATGGATTTGAGACAGCATATATGTTGTCCTCTATTTGTGTATTTGGCAATGTAAAAAGGCCTAGCCACATCGAAGCAGAAATCTAATATATATCAAAGTAAAATCCTGTAAAAAGCATTGGAACCAACCTGTTAAAACATGATACTGTAGAACTTGAAAGACGAGCAGTGGAATGCGTAACGATTTCGCCATGACAGTTTTCGACTTCCTCCTTCGAACGCGCCGATTTCTCTTCCATTACAATCAACAAAAGTTTGTGGTCGAGAGTATACAAAGAGTATAATTTGACAATCAAACCACAGAGTTTCAACAGTTGTTATGTAATGAAAAACATAACTGATAAACTATTGGAAGTGATACAAACAAGTATAACGCAATTATGCCAGGACCTGGGCGGTAGGAATAGTACAATTTCTCTTAAAAAGTCACAACCTATCCAGATTTCCGTTGAAATTTCCAGGCACTATCAAAAAACCTGCCAACAGTTTCAATCCCCAGAAAAGAAATTTTGTTTTAACATTTCTACTACCATTCATTTCTAAGCAGATATACAAAATGGAAGTCTAAGAGTTAAAATTTGGATTTTATGATCGAACATTTTAGCTCAGAGTTTCTCCAAGCCCCATCAAAATCCCATTCACCCCGTTCCCTGACATTAATCAAGGCCAGCAATGATTCATATCATTGAAGACCAGCCCCTACGTAAATGCATACATGCATACGAAGAGAAATAGTGTGCAATGTGAATGAGGTACATTACAATTGTTAGAAGTATAGTTCCAATAGCTTCTGACAGTAGTCAATTGTGATGGCAGATAACTTCGAGCGGTAAAAAAAACTACAACTTGATTTTCAAAACTTTAATTCAAATCAAATGTGAACCCCCGAAAGAGGACACGGAATCATAGCTAGCTGGTCGCATAGACTAAAACTGAACTTACATATGAAATTAGAGCGTATATGTGCAATTAAACAGGAACTACGAAGTAAACTGACTCACGTAAAATTAAGAAAAACAGGAAAGGGGTGTATGAGAAAATACAAGAAAAATCATTAATCAGGGTATTGTCAGAGATGCCGTACAGTTATGGAAGAGAGGTGATTACGTAAGGAAATTGAAAGCGAGACTGAACATGATTACCAGGAAATGTGGGTAGCAATCAGTAGAAATGGAACGTCATGACGTAGAGAAGGAATCTTAGAATGAATGAGAAGAGAAAGTAGGGTATCGTGACACAATAATTTTCAGAATCTGGGGGAGGGTTATTGCTAGAGTGAACGACTATATCTTTGCTTTAGGCCAAATGCATGCTGGGATAAAACCCTAACGAGATTTTCCTAGAGCCATTTTATACGTTTATCAAGCATCCAGAAAACATGTGCAAAGACCGCTCTAATTATGTAATCCAGTTATGGTCACCAAGTATCGAAAGATACTTTTAGAGCAAATCGTCTTTGATAAATTTCACTTGTTAAATGTCATATGTATGGAGCAGAATATGTAATGGAGATCACAACTTTTTTCTTGAATATTTTCATTACGGCAAGCATCCTGCTGGCACTATGCAGTGTCAGGATTATCCTTCTGGCTTCTGCAATAACACATGCACAAATTTCTTTTGGTGTTGAAGTGAGCACAATTTGCTTTTGGCTTAGACCCGTTAGATTAAGTTTTGGAAAGCAAACATTTAGAACATAGAAGCATAAACTCATTGTTTGATGGCGATTAATGATGGAGCATGCAACCAAGATAAATTTTATGAAGGTCAATAACAGTTTCTTGTTTTCACTGTGGGAGAGTAAATTGCATCTACTAAGCAAACAAAAATTGTTGTGTGCTACTTAATTTCAAAGTTCTACTAAAAAACTGTCCATTTCTCAGCATACTGAAGGCTCTAGTTGTACATCATGCTATAGTAAATTTTCATACAAAAATTGTTTGCTGAACGTGTAAGATTTTGTATCAACAATGATGTCTAAATACAGATAACATTCATATTTAATGCCATAAATTTTCACAAGAAAATACGTTCTACAATATCACTAACTTTCAACAGAATGAAAATGGGAAAGGTAGGAAAGTAGATAAAGCGTATTCATGTCAATATTCGCATTGCTTAAAACGTCAGATATAATGTAAGGACAGTCACATCAAGATCAGTTTAGGATTAGACTTTAACCTTCCAAAAATATAAAGGCCCCCTGAGCTCCTCCCCCAGCTCTACATCACTGCACAGTGTGCCCAGATTCCGAAATTTGGGAATAAATTCAATAACTTGGCTTAGAATAATAGCCTGAGGCTGAATTGGGGCTCGTTAGAAGTGAAATTAAATTATATATGGCAGTGTAAAAACAGCCAACTATTTATACCAGAGGTGGCAAATCCGCGGCTCTTGGGCTGGTTTCATGCGGCGCTTACGCTCATATTGAAATTTGTATTTTTTTAAAGATATTTTAATATCTTTTCTCAGTGCTTTTCAATTATTTTTTGCAAAGCACCCCTTATGGAAAGAGAAAATATTTCGTGCCCTCCCATTCACTAGAAATAATATAATTTTCTATGAAAATATTATTTATAAGTATACCTATTCCGCGGGATCGTTTGTGCCCCTTTTAACATAGCATCTCACCCCAAAGGGGGTGCACCCCACTATTTAAGAAACGCTAACTTAGCTTGAGTTCAATGAGGCATTTTCGTGTGAGAGGAAGGGTTAGCGGGTGATGTTGTTGTGTGTCAATGTGTACAAGAAAGCACCTTGCGGTAGCAAGATAATAAGTGTGGCTTTTGGTCTCTCATTAGTTGGCCATCCCTGATTTTTAGAGACAATTAACGATGCCAACGGGTATTTATACAAATCAATGATGCAAATGGTTGTTGAAAGGGCTGTGTTAGGGCTGCTAGTGGGACCAAAAAAGGGAGGAAAGAAAAGAAAATCTCTTTGCATTGATAGAGTTTATTTGGGGGATTTGGGGGCGGGTGGTTAGACTATTGATGAAGATGCCTGAAAGTATTAAGGGAGGTGTGAGGAAGATTTCAAGATCTTAGTTCATAGCAAATACATTTGCTTTTGATTTGCACAGTTGATGCACTTTCGTAAAATATATTGCAGCTTTCTGTAACTTCTGCCTGATTTAACATCGTGATATTCCTCATAAAACTTGTGTCTATTGCTCATCAATACGATACAGTCTTTTCAACCAATCATGTTTCGGTAAGTCTTTTGAGTATCTATCTGGAAAATTTAAAGTCTGTAATGAAAACTTCTTCTCTTTATTGCTGAGCCTAGACATCATACTTTAAATTAGAATACGAGTTTGATTCAAAATTGATCATTCTATCTAGTTGTTTGGTTGATGTCGGATTTGTCTAATATCCAGCAAGAAAACTAACTAACGTACCATAAATAACTATTAACAAAACGATGTAGCTCATATCAAATCCAAATTTATCGACTTTCTCATGACATCCAGCTAGCACTCAAACTAAATCTACCATCTTCTCCTCGTGCTATCCCTTCTCATGTTCAGGCCTAGTCTACTAAAATTCTCTACAGATAATACTCTACCATTCTACACTATGATGAAATACCACACCCTTTCTACTTCCGAAAATTTTATCATGCTCTAATTTCAAAAGTATTACCAGTAGTTCGACAACTCTGAAGTAATGTATGTTTGGGCAAGCCCGTAGACACTGGGGGTAGGGGAGCATTGCCCCCAATATTTCCCGAGGTTGCGTATAGAGTATCAGTTTTATCAAATACAAGTATCTCCTCCTTAGCATGAAGATCAATGATGAATAGAACTATATTTTACTTTGCAAAAAAGGCGTTTTCTGATGTTCTAGAGGGCGTTGCCTCAAAAACTTTTTCTGGGGACAAGCCCCCAGACCCCTACTTTTCAACAGCATGCCTATCAAACAGGACTATTTTGGCAAATACTTTTTACCTATTTAAGAAAATATTCAATATATAAACTCTCCCGGGTCTTAACTTGACTTCTACATCTGTACCCGCCCAACCCAGTTCAGCTGTCTACGGGCCTGGTCTTGGCCTCATGAAAGTACAACGTTGTAACTATTTGTAGATAACACCGAAGTTTTTGCAAGGAAGAAATTCATGCGTTTATTCGAAAGCTTCTTTGATAAACATTAGTTAGCATTTTTTAATGGAGAACTGATTCTGTCTTACCATAATTTTGACAACGTGTCCAATGAGCGTAATGATGCATATTGAAACGAATACAAGCAGGATGCTGATAGCAATTATATCATCAGAAGATACTCGATGAATCGGCGATTCTGTTTGGGTTTGATTCGAAATGGCTGGTGATGGCGATGCAGTGGCCATAGTGGGAGAAGAATTTCCAACTGAGGTGGCTGTTTTCTTCAGCACGGAACTAAACAGTTTGATATTTGGTGTGCTTCTCATTGGCGATATTGTAATTGACTGCAAGCTGCTCCTTACTAAAATTTTTGAGCTGTTGGGAAGATTCTGGGATGCTTTCCTCACCGATGTCTTCACTGTTGACTTCGTAGGTTGTGGGGTTGCTGTAACTGTTGTCAAAAGGGTTGACATGCTTTGCCTCTGAGTATCTCTTGATGTAATGCTAGAGGATGGTGCTACATTAATTGCCAACAATGAAGCATTTTTTCTCAAAAGGGTTGACATGCTTTGCCTCTGAGTATCTCTCAATGTGATACCAGAGGATGGTGCTACAGCAAATGCTAAGAGTGACGCATCTACTGTCAAAGAAGCTGACATGCTTTGCTTTTGATCATTGTTCAATGTGATTCCAGAGGATGATGACACAGTAAATGCTAAGAGTGTAGTATTGTCTGATATGGGGACAGACGAATCAGTTGTACTTTTAGATACTGAAATGATGGCTACAGCAGTATCTAAAGAAAACAAAAGTGACAGATAAGCAAGTAAAGAATTAGTCGACATTCACAGCCCGACTATCAATAGTGTTGTAAAAGTTGATAAGTTCCAGTAAAAAATGAGCCACCATCTACTGCTTATTCCATATGTGTATCTGTACCATCTACTCCATGAAACTTTCTACCTTAATGTTCTCACTATTTTTTCTATAAATCTTCCCGCATCCTATTTTCAATGGATGCAATAAGCCCTGAACCCACATAATATTCTATTTACACTGTGCTGCATTTTGATTTTAAAACACCGAGATTTAAGGGGTTAAACATATATGACGTCGACAAAGAGGGATTGGGGGTTAACCTAGTTTTAGACATTTTTAGACGATGCAGAGGGGAAGGGGGTATTTGAGAATGTAGACGCCCCTTCTCTACTCTATACCTTTTTTGCATGCAAGTCATTAAAATCGAATGCAAATGGAAGGGTAGCATTTCAGAAGCCCATCCATCACGAGAGCCTTAAACATATTCTGTGATCATTTAAAAATGTGTAAATGCTACAAAACAACGCATTTCAAGTGATTGAGGACAAGAGATATTTGGATTGAATTTCCCCGGGTGTTTAGGAGGTGCGACGCCATCAAATGTTGTTGTACCGCTTGGTAAATTCTGCAATATTTTCGTAAACTTTTTGCTGTGTTTTGTTGTAATGAGATTCAAGGTTTGACGTTTCTATAGCAAAAAGCAAATTACTTCATTATGGGGTAAAAATGGGGGTGACTTCATTATCTAGGGGTGTGGTCCTCAGCACGTTTCATAATCCTACACCCTCTCTCAAAAATCATCTGCTGAATCCGTCTGTGATGAAAACATATACTGCACCTGTTACTTATATTACACGTCTTTTTTATACGACAAAGTTTATAAGAAAGTGGGGCGCAAATGTTCAAAATCTTTACAAATTCACAAGGCCACATTTCCAAATTTAGTGTTTATTGACCAAAAATTGATACTGCGTCTTCTTACATTCAAAATAGTAAAGATGAAAGTCAAATTCGAGTATAAAAGATTAACAAAGAAAGTGTTACCCATTTTAGTCAGTTGATTTCTGTAAAGGCCAAGAAAATTTTTTAACAAATCTCAGGCTCAATTGCGGGAAAAGTTAAGAAAACTGAGGCTCTGCCATAACGTTGGCTTTCTTATAAAAGAACGTGTATGCATCTACTGAATTATATTCTTTATGGCATGTGAAATGCCTCAGTTGGTCACTTTCATTATGTATGTTGGAGGGGGGGGGGTAACACAGTTT
>OLMO02000262.1:18729915-18746496 GCA_900291935.2 Cassiopea xamachana
GACTGAAAACCACCACTCTATAATTTCACACTCATAATAATTTACTCATATTTTTGCTCTACTCTACCGACCTTTCTCGAACAACTGCTGATAAAATAATAATAACCTCTACTTATATCGTTACAAGAAATGACTAAATTTGACTAATCAATCGTGAATATGAAAAACAGGATATAGATAACCACGAAACTAATATCACAGAATAGCTGTGTTATTTAACCTTAATTCATAAAACCCTAAAATCATAGTGCGCATCCGATTTATATCAACTTGAATCAATACTCTTACGTAAATATGGTTAAATACAATAGAAAGAAAATATTTCAACGAATAGAGAGATTACTTGACGCATAAGTCTAAAATGAATGAAAATAACTAAGTGTGACTACATAACCACGTTTGCATGCTTCATACCGAGCATGCGTATTCCCAACACTACAACTTGATTTTCAAAACTTTAATTCAAATCAAACGTGAACCCCCGAAAGAGGACACGGAATCATAGCTAGCTGGTCGCATAGACTAAAACTGAACTTACATATGAAATTAGAGCGTATATGTGCAATTAAACAGGAACTACGAAGTAAACTGACTCACGTAAAATTAAGAAAAACAGGAAAGGGGTGTATGAGAAAATACAAGAAAAATCATTAATCAGGGTATTGTCAGAGATGCCTTAAAGTTATGGAAGAGAGGTGATTACGTAAGGAAATTGAAAGCGAGACTGAACATGATTAACAAGGAAATGTGGGC
Source organism: Cassiopea xamachana (assembly GCA_900291935.2). NCBI lineage: Eukaryota > Metazoa > Cnidaria > Scyphozoa > Rhizostomeae > Cassiopeidae > Cassiopea > Cassiopea xamachana. The sequence continues at coordinate 18,730,669 of OLMO02000262.1, forward strand.
AGCAGTCAGTAGAAATCGAACGTCTTGACGTAGAGAAGGAATCTTAGAATGAATGAGAAGAGAAAGTAGGGTATCGTGACACAATACTTTTCAGAATCTGGGCGAGGGTTATTGCTAGAGTGAACGACTATATCTTTGCTTTAGGCCAAATGCATGCTGGGATAAAACCCTAACGAGATTTTCATAGAGCCATTTTATACGTTTATCAAGCATCCAGAAAACATGTGCAAAGACCGCTCTAATTATGTAATCCAGTTATGGTCACCAAGTATCGAAAGATACTTTTAGAGCAAATCGTCTTTGATAAATTTCACTTGTTAAATGTCATACGTATGGAGCAGAATATGTAATGGAGATCACAACTTTTTTCTTGAATATTCTCATTACGGCAAGCATCCTGCTGGCACTATGCAGTGTCAGGATTATCCTTCTGGCTTCTGCAATAACACATGCACAAATTTCTTTTGGTATTGAAGTGAGCACAATTTGCTTTTGGCTTAGACCCGTTAGATTAAGTTTTGGAAAGCAAACATTTAGAACATAGAAGCATAAACTCATTGTTTGATGGCGATTAATGATGGAGCATGCAACCAAGATAAATTTTATGAAGGTCAATAAGAGTTTCTTGTTTTCACTGTGGGAGAGTAAATTGCATCTACTAAGCAAACAAAAATTGTTGTGTGCTACTTAATTTCAAAGTTCTACTAAAAAACTGTCCATTTCTCAGCATACTGAAGGCTCTAGTTCTACATCATGCTATAGTAAATTTTCATACAAAAATTGTTTGCTGAACGTGTAAGATTTTGTATCAACAATGGTGTCTAAATACAGATAACATTCATATTTAATGCCATAAATTTTCACAAGAAAATACGTTCTACAATATCACTAACTTTCAACAGAATGAAAATGGGAAAGGTAGGAAAGTAGATATTTCGTATTCACGTCAATATTCGCATTGCTTAAAACGTCAGATATAATGTAAGGACAGTCACATCAAGATCAGTTTAGGATTAGACTTTAACCTTCCAAAAATATAAAAGCCCCCTGAGCTCCTCCCCCAGCTCTACACCACTGCACAGTGTGCCCAGATTCCGAAATTTGGGAATAAATTCAATAACTTGGCTTAGAATAATAGCCTGAGGCTGAATTGGGGCTCGCTAGAAGTGAAATTAAATTATATATGGCAGTGTAAAAACACCCACCTATTTATAGCAGAGGTGGCAAATCCGCGGCTCTTGGGCAGGTTTCAAGCGGCGCTTACGCTCATATTGACATTTGTACTTTTTTAAAAATATTTTTACTTAGCTCAGTGCTTCTCAATTATTTTTTGCAAAGCACCTCTTATGTAAAGAGAAAATGTTTTGTGCCCCCCCCCACTCACTAGAAATAATACAATTTTCTATAAAAATTTTATGTATCAGTATACCTATTCTGCGGGATTGTTTGTGCCCCCTTTAACATAGCATCTCACCCCAAAAGGGGTGCACCGCACTTTTTAAGAAACGCTGACTTAGCTTGAGTTCAATGAGACATTTTCGTGTGAGAGGAAAGGTTAGCGGGTGATGTTGTTGTGTATCAGTGTGTATGAGAAAGCACCTTGCGGTAGCAAGATAATAAGTGTGGCTTTGGTCTCTCATTAGTTGGCCATCCCTGATTTTTAGAGACAATTAACGAAGTCAACGGGTATCTATACAAATCAATGATGCAAATGGTTGTTGAAAGGGCTGTGTTAGGGCTGCTAGTGGGAGCAAAAAGGGAGGAAGAAAAAGAAAATCTCTTTGCATTGATAGAATTCATTTGGGGGGGGGGTTGGTTAGACTATTGATGAAGATGCCTGAAAACATTAAGAGAGGTGTGAAGAAGATTTCAAGATCTTGTTTCATAGCAAATACATTTGTTTTTGATTTGCACAGTGGATGCACTTTCGCAGAATATTTTTCAGCTTTCTGTAACTTCTGCCTGATTTAACATCGTGATATTCCTCATAAAACTCGTGTCTATTGCTCATCAATACGATACAGTCTTTTCAACCAATCATGTTTGGGTAAGTCTTTTGAGTATCTATCTGGAAAATTTAAAGTCTGTAATGAAAACTTCTTCTCTTTATTGCTGAGCCTAGACATCATACTTTAAATTAGAATACGAGTTTGATTCAAAATTGATCATTCTATCAAGTTGTTTGGTTGATGTCGGATTTGTCTAATATCCAGCAAGAAAACTAACTAACGTACCATAAATAACTATTAACAAAACGATAGCTCGAATCAAATCCAAGTTTATCGACTTTCTCATGACATCCAACTAGCACTCAAACTAAATCTACCATCTTCTTCTCCTCGTGCTATCCCTTCGCATATTCAGGCCTAGTCTACTAAAATTCTCTACAGATAATACTCTACCATTCTACACTATGATGAAATACCACACCCTTTCTACTTCCGAAAATTTTATCATGCACTAATTTCAAAAGTATTACCAGTAGTTCGGCAACTCTGAAGTAATGTATGTTTGGGCAAGCCCGTAGACACTGGGGGTAGGGGAGCATTGCCCCCAATAATTCCCCGAGGTTGCGTATAGAATATCAGTTTTATCAAATACAAGTATTTCCTCCTTAGCATGAAGGTCAATGATGAATAGAACTATATTTTACTTTGCAAAAAAGGTGTTTTCCGATGTTCTAGAAGGCGTTGCCTCAAACATTTTTCTGGGGACAAGCCCCCAGACCCCTATTTTTCAACAGCATGCCAATCAAACAGGACTATTTTGCCAAATACTTTTTACCTATTTAAGAAAATATTTGACTTCTACATCTGTGCCTCCCCAACCCAATTCAGCTGTCTACGGGCCTGGTCTTGGCCTCATGAAAGTACAACGTTGTAACTATTTGTAGATAACACCGAAGTTTTTGCAAGGAAGAAATTCATGCGTTTATTCGAAAGCTTCTTTGATAAACATTAGTTAGCATTTCTTAATGGAGAACTGATTGTGTCTTACCATAATTTTGATAACGTGTCCAATGAGCGTAATGATGCATATTGAAACGAATACAAGCAGGATGCTAATAGCAATTATATCATCAGAAGATACTCGATGAATCGGCGATTCTGTTTGGGTTTGATTCGAAATGGCTGGTGATGGCGATGCAGTGGCCATAGTGGGAGAAGAATTTCCAACTGAGGTGGCTGTTTTCTTCAGCACGGAACTTAACAGTTTGATATTTGATGTGCTTCTCATTGGCGATATTATAACTGACTGCAAGCTGCTCCTTACTAAAATGTTTGAGCTGTTGGGAAGATTCTGGGATGCTTTCCCCACCGATGTCTTCACTGTTGACTTCGTAGGTTGTGGGGTTGCTGTAACTGTTGTCAAAAGGGTTGACACGTTCTGCTTCTGGGTATCACTTAATGTGATGTTAGAGGATGGTGCTACATTAAGTGCCAACAATGAAGCATTTGTTCTCAAAAGGGTTGACATGCTTTGCCTCTGAGTATCTCTCAATGTGATACCAGAGGATGTTGCTACAGTAAATGCTAAGAGTGACGCATCTACTGTCAAAGAAGCTGACATGCTTTGCTTTTGATCATTGTTCAATGTGATACCAGAGGATGATGACACAGTAAATGCCAATAGTGTAGTACTGTCTGATATGGGGACAGACGAATCAGTTGTACTTTTAGATACGGAAATGATGGCTGCAGCAGTATCTAAAGAAAACAAAAGTAACAGATAAGCAAGTAAAGAATTAGTCGATCTTCACAGCCCGACTATCAATAGTGTCGTAAAAGTTGATAAGTTCCAGCAAAAAATGAGCCACCATCTACTGCTTATTCCATAAGTGTATCTGCACCATCTACTCTATGAAACTTTCTACCTTGATTTTCTCACTAATTTTTTCCTAAATCTTCCCACATCCTATTTTCAACGGATTCAATAAGTCCTGAACCCACATAATAATCTATGTACACTGTGCTGCATTTTGATTTGAAAACACCGAGATTTAAGGGGTTATACATACATGACGTCGGCAAAGAGGGGGTGGGGGTTAACCAAATTTTAGACTTTTTTAGACGATGCAGAGGGGAAGGGGGTATTTGAGAATGTAGACGTCCCTTCTCTACTCTATACCTTTTTTGCATGCAAGTCATTAAGATCGAATGCAAATGGAAGGGTAGCATTTCAGAAGCCCATCCATCACGAGAGCGTTAAACATATTCTGTGATCATTTAAAAATGTTTAAATGCTACAAAACAACGCATTTGAAGTGATTGAGGACAAGAGATATTTGGATTGAATTTCCCCGGGTGTTTAGGAGGTGCGACGCCATCCAATGTTGTTGTACCGCTCGGTAAATTCTGCAATATTTTCATAAACTATTTGCTGTGTTTTGTTGTAATGAGATTCAAGGTTTGACGTTTCTATAGCAATAAGCAAATTCCTAAGATGGGACAATAAGGAAGGTAAGAATGGGGGTGACTTCATTATCAAGGGGTGTGGTCCTCAGCACCTTCATAAGCCTACACCCTCATCTGCTGAATCTGTCTGTGATGAAAACATATATTCTGCACCTGTTACTTATATTACACGTCTTTTTTATACGAAAAAAGTTTATAAGAAAGTGGGGAGCAAATGTTCAAAATCTTTACAAATTCACAAGGCCACATTTCCAAATTTAGTGTTTATTGACCAAAAATTGATACTACGTCTTCTTACATTCAAAATATTAAAGATGAAAGTCAAATTCGAGTGTAAAAGATTAACAAAGAAAGTGTTACCATTTTAGTCAGTTGATTTCTGTAAAGGCCAAGAAAATTTTTAAAAAAATCTCAGGCTCAATTGCGGGAAAAGTTAAGAAAACTGAGGCTCTGCCATAATGTTGGCTTTCTTATAAAAGAACGTGTATGCATCTACTGAATTATATTCTTTATGGCATGTGAAATGCCTCAGTTGGTCACTTTCATTATGTATGTTGGAGGGGGGGGGGTAACACAGTTTAGACATCGTAGGAATAGGAGGTTTAAAGATTTAAGACTGTGTCCGACAAAGGGAGGGTCAAAAATTACGATTATCTTTTAGACGTCATAAATTTATAAACCCTAAGTGTAGTGTTGATCAGAAGTAGAGAGTCCTATAGTGAATCAAAGTTGCATTCTTTCTACACAAGAATAACTTTATAAGAACACGAGCCTCAACATTGACAACATGAAGTACTATCGTAAAATATAATTTTGGGTAACAATGGATACGCTTTCCAATAATATTTCGTCATAACACTCCACACCTTGTTGGCTTGAAGAGAAGTTTACAGCTTCGTCATTTCTCCTCTTTGATTTTTGAGAACGACACTCCTTTTTTTATAAGAATCAGTAAAGTTGAAGTTCAGACTGGCTGTTCTTAATTTTTCACATGTTATGAGGCTGAATTGTCCTTAATTTGTTATTAAAATAGTAGCGTGTAGGCAGGGGCATCGCGAGAACCCTTTGGTTGGGGGGGGGGAGAGTTGTAAGGTGGAATTTGTCTTTATTTTCTTGGCTAGTAACTTGTTCTATTTCTCACCGATCACTACTAATTCCAATGTTTTAAAGCAATGATCTTTGGCTATTTACCAGTGGTAAGGGTAGGAGGGTAAGCATGGTCCAACGTAGTAGACATTCTCTAGTGTCATGTGCCTAGTTTAGGACCCACCATGGTTGGGACCAGAAAATTTTTCAAAATAGTTATTCTCAGACGGCTGGGAACCGCTATGCTGAATTTGGTTTTTGCAAATAACAGAGCGATTCTGTTAACTTTAAAGCAGAATTTACAGAGAGTGTGTTAGATAGTCTTTTGTATCCCAAGTCTACAATAAGGCCCACCATGGTTGGGCCGGAGAACATTTTTTAAAATAAAGGTTCTCAGAAGGCTTAAAGCGATAGTTTCAGATTGGTTTTTTTGCAAATGCAGCATTTGATAAGAGAGCCATGTTGCTAATCCATTTAGCCGAACTCAGAGAAATTGTGTTAGACATCCTTTCTTATCCAGACAGTGGCGGATGTTTTCCAATTTTGTTTGAGGGGAGGGGAGCGAAAACCTCGTGAAAGCTAAGCCGAATGTCATGTAAAACTTACACTAACCAACTTTGACTAACATCGTGTTGATAGCAGACAAAGTAGTTGGAAAGCTATTGTTAATAGAACATGCATAAGGAGTGAGGGAAAGCTGGGGGTCTGGGGGCTCGCCTCTGGGAAAAATTGTTGAGGCCACACCGTCTAGAACGTTGGAAAATGCCCTTCTGCAAGGTAGGATATGATTTTTTCCTCCTTGATCTTTATGCTGAGAAAGGAAAGCTGATCCCCAAGCCTGTTTTGATCGAGCTTTGATGCCAAGGAACAACATAGGAAAAAGCTACACCATAGTTATGCCATCACGGAACTGGAATAATGGCCTGAACGCCAAAGCTTAAAAGAGCAATTTCACATAAGTATACTCACTTGTACGATTTTCTTTATTGCTTCCTGTGAGCTACTACAGAATCGTGTACATATTTGGCAAGTCTGAAATTATTAGGGGGTAACCGCCCCCTGGTCCCCTCTCAGAATGTCCGCCACTGTATCCAGGGTCTGCTATTGGCTCGGAGAAAAATCTTCAAGATGGAGGTTCTCATATGACTGAAAAACGCTAATTTGAAATTGGTTTTTGCAAATACAGTAAATTCTTCCCTAAATTATATGTTCATTCAACTGATATACAAGCAATACGTAACCCTCAACTCTTCAAAAACTACCTGATTTTGACGATGTACTGACCCAATTTTACCTGACTTTTCTTCAGTTTCAAAAGTTGGGGGTCTTACACCCCCACACTCCAGGTCGTTGCGTCCCTGCTTGTAGGCCACTTAGACATATATAGAATAACGAAATACAAGGCAAAATTGGAAGTTTTAATTGGTTGAGAGCCAAATGTTACAACCAAGATGGTCTCTCTTGAATATAAATGTTGTCTTTTGAAAATTTTTATAAACAATTATGATTAGACAATGTTAATACAGTATCTAGTTTCGCTAGGAGAAACTAATTTGCGAAAATCAAAGAAGAAAAGTGTCAAGGCTGTCGAATTCCCTCAAGTTAACAAGGAAAGTCCATTTGTTAGCGAAAAGCTTCTGCATCGTTTTCCAAAAGTACGTTTTAAGACAACGCTTCAGGCTCAGCCTTGTTCTTAATTTGTTCTTAATTTTCCATAAAATTTCAGGCTTGTGTTCTTATAAAATTGTTCTTGTAAAATAGAGTCCAGTTGTCCCTGGCGTAATCACCAACTGTGCTAACATGGTATATTTGTAATTGTTCATAATTTTTGGTCTAGAAAGAACAGTGATATGCAGGAGAGACCAACTTTGTATCTATAAGCTCACTTCAATTTCCCTAGCTCATAATCATCTATTCCTACTCTTATTGATCTACCATCTTTCACTATTGTTGTTGTTGTTGTTGTTAATCATTTGTACATGCTCCTCGATTATGATTTAGATTAGGGATTCAGATGTAGAATGGTAGAGTATTGTTTAGAGACTTTTAGTGGACTGGGTCAGAGTGTGAGTAGAGAGAGAAAACATGAGGTGAACGAGTTAGGAGTTGGGGATGAGTGTTGTTAGGGAATAGCGTAATTTCGAGTTGATTGAACTACCTGGTTTTGTAAATAGATATATTCGGTACTTTATATTGTTATGTTTTGGCTGGATTCGCTTCATGACACAGATAAGCTAGCATGATGTCTCTCTAAAGCCTTTTCTAGTGAAAAGACATAACAACATTTCAAAATGAAGCGTCTGACCAAGTGCTAATGAGCTCTCAACCAATCACAACATCCAATGTTATCTTGTACATTGCATTGCCTAAATTGCCTAAACTCCAATAATTTAATTAAGAACAAATTAACAATAATCGAGCCTCAAAAGTTTGAGAAAATGAAAAGCAGCCAACATGATACTGCGCCTCCAATCAGTGATGGTGCGACTTGGGGACTGGGAATACTTGCCCCCCCCACTTCTCCCCAAGATCAATTTTTTCTAATTTGTCCATATTCGATGAGAAAATTTTAGGATTGTATTGAGGGACCTCCAGCTAGATATTGAAATGGGTGTGGTAACCAAATTGCGTTGGTAATTTTAGGGCGTGCACACCAACCACCAATCTGGTTCCGATAAAAAAGATTGCATAGACTATATTGACAATTGACCTTTTAATCTCATAAAGGTCTTTCTAATTTGAGACGATTAGCTCACTGATGTCCTTCTAATTTGGGGTGCCTAGCTGCCGGGACATTACTTCAATATATTTTTGGGGGTATCAGAGCTTTGCTCTGCGAAAACTTTATCTGTGACACTTTTGTCATAACAGTACATGATCAAATGGTCTAGGGTCCAGTAAGTTGCACTGAAAAAGTACATTGTACTGTCGTTTATGACCTGCGGAATGGCTAATTTTCAAGACTTCTTATGTAACTTGATATCGAATGCCTATTCCGGCATAGTCCGTTAATGTGTTATGTAACTCGATATCGCATACCTATTACATCATACATAGGTGCTGCTCAAGGCATGCGTTATGTAACTCTCGCTAGCATGGGTTATACCTAAAGGTAACGCAACGTGTTATTTCCTTACTGTGTGATTGAGGAGTCTTTTATGTCATTAAATTGAAGCATGTACAACTTGGTAATAGACTATGGTCTCTTGAGGCTTTGATACCTGACACTTAAAATTCTTACCTTAGAGGTCTTAGTTGTCAAGAAATAGCTTGCATTGAAACTTCACTATAAGGGCGGTCATTGTTACGCCATGAAGAAGGTTATTGTTGTTGTTTTGATGGCCGTCCCTATACTTAGAAAGTTATTACGAAATTATGCGCAAGTTCTTACCTTTTGACCTGCAGTAAAACACGATGAGAACCAAGAAACGCGCTTTCAGCTGTGCTACAAACATCTTGCTTTGCTCTTTCCAAATGCCGAAATTGCGTTCACATCAACGATTTCAACGAATTGGGATTTTAAAAAAATGCAATAATTGTAAAAGGATTGAGGTTAGCATACAAATGCATAACATACATTGACATTGCCACAATGCGTAGAGATTCGCTTCGATGAATCTTCTCTAGTTTATGTAACAATTTTCATTGACATCTCAAATTAATTACTTTAATACCCAGTGGCAACATCATGGAAGGAATAGGGAAGAGATGTCCCAGGGCTTGGTTGCTTAAGGGTGTCCCCAGCTAGAGCCACTCCAGATCATGGTGGCTGACACCCTTGCCGTTGTCGTACATATTAACATGTGCCCTTTATGCTGCATTGTCAGAGGGGAAATGGCTTTGCTATCTCTAGAGTCGTAGCTGGCGAGGGGTGTGTCGGGGTGTAACACTCCCAACTTTCAGTAATCTCGTCAGTCAATTTCGTTTAAATGACTTCGTGGTAAATGAATGCATTTTTTGTCATTACATAGTTACCAGAGTGTTGAAAATGCCTTTCCTTGCATTAGCGCAGCCAATAAAGATAGGGAACTCTTGCAATATATACACTTCTGTCGGTAAATTTACACTTCTGTCGGTAAGTTCACAGCTTTATCAATTTCTTTCGGTAAATTATAGCTTTACACCCCCTAGACAAAGTGGTCACGCGACGCTACTGGCTATCCCGGCGGGGTAGTGGCTGGAAGAAGGGTACTGTACCCCAGCACAATCTCTGTTTGAATAGTAAAACTTCTACTATTTTGTCGGGACTTCAGCTATTGAGGAAAAGCAACCAAAATCGCCGCTTTTGAGATGCTATAATTTAGAAAAATTGTTGTCTTTACCCCCCTGCAAGCTGCATTTCGTTGTAATCTTGCACTAACTCCATATTTTCCAGCTTTCTGCACATGATGAAGTGGAGTGTTACAAATGTGCTGCCTGCAGCATACATATATGTATATATGTATGTATATATGTATATATGTATGTATATATGTATATATGTATGTATATATGTATATATGTATGTATATATGTATATATGTATGTATATATGTATATATGTATGTATATATGTATATATGTATGTATATATGTATATATGTATGTATATATGTATATATGTATGTATATTGTTCATGTTCTCGACGTGTTTCGGCAAATCGAGCCTTCTTCAGGAGAATGACAAAGATGTGTTACAGTTTGCTTTTATAGTGTAGAATTTGATACTACGTCAAAGCGAATTTCTGTTGGGTGTTTCATTAAGATGGTGGTTTGCAACTTATTTCAAAATTGGGTTAGAGCATCTACTATTTAATCCATTTAGGTGAATGGTTTGTAAATACGTCATCCAAGCACTTTCACGTTTTCCAAGTACTGCTCTAGCGTCATCGCGTACTACGTTTTCTATTTTTTCTATTAGTGGATAAACAGCAGCACGCTCATAAATGTGATCTGGAAGTAGGAAATGCTTCTCAACATGCAATAATTTCTCAATCTCTAATTGTTTTTATGTGTGAGCGTTACTTGTCCAGGCGTACGTTGAATTGCCATTCGGATTAGCCTCTGCAAAGTGTCTAAAAAGCTCTGCCTGCGCCACTGACACCCTACTAGCAAACTTCCTACTACAATCTTGGACAAAAATTATAAGACAGACTTCAGTTTTGATAAAAAGATACATTGCTTTTACATGTGCCCCCTCCCCCCTTATTCAATGTTGACCAAATGGCATGGAGTTGTTTCTCTATCATTCAACATTGATCTAAGGGGGGAGAGGGGGCTGCAATACTCCTTTTCTAAGTTGGTGTCGAGGATTCATTAGTTCTACCTGTATTTTTGTCGCTGTCTCAATATATTTTGTCCAAGATTGTAGATGACTTATAATAGTAAAACCTAGCTCTAAATGATGTGAAAGTGCTACCTACATACTGCTTACCACTTACTTTGCACTCCAATAAATACACTACCTCTTAAGAATCACAAGCAAAATAACTATTAACATCATACTTCCTTCCTGAAACATTACATTTAAAACTGCTACCATCTAACATAAAACTGCAAGCTTGACATCGCACTTTACCACGCTTAAAACAATCTCTTATTCTTTCTGTACTGATTCTAGGAAGTTTAGCCCTAACTAAATTGTCCTTCAGATTTGGTGCTCGTCCAAAAACTACAAGATGCTGCTCTTTAGAGGCCTTCCTGTGCTCTTCAGAGGCACTAAACATTCAATGGAGTTTCTTAGCAATTTCTCTAAGCTCATTAACTGCTGGATAAAACGTCAATACTAGTAGCTCCAGGATTCAGTCTTTTCTCCTTCGCTACTCGTGCCACATTTCTATTACTCTCTATTTCCATGTTTTCCAGCCGGTGTTATTTCATCGGCTCTTTAATATTCCCAAGACCTTTTATCATTTTGGAAAGTGTGGCATAGTAAAATTCAATGGGACAATCGTTACTGAGTTCTTTCATGGAATAACTTTATTGTTTAAGATAATGTGGTCAAGGCTACTCGTCCATCTGTATGTACTGTACCAAACCGCAAATATTAATTTGTGTAGACAAAGAAAACTTTGCACTCCGCGACGAAACAAGAAAGACTTAAAAGATGGACCTTCAGCAAAATATTTTGAAGAGATGGCATTGCTGCTTGTTGCTTGGTTTGATTCTCTTCCAAAAACTCCAAGGTACATTTGCCTATCTTTTAATCGAGCATAGAAGATGCAAATAGTCCAGGAAGATGCAAATATGGGCAAAATCAATGATTTATACTATTTTATATCTTACTGATGTAAACAGCGATTCTTGCAGGAATACCTATTTTTAGCAACTGATACCAATACATGGTCATGGTGTGGAATGATTTGTTAAACGTTTCGTCCTAAGCAAATGATAAACAAGGACGTTATCCTCAGCAGTTACTAAATCCTAGGGTTGCATCTTTGACTAAATGAAATTTAGCTCAGTCACGAAGCCAGCTTTCAAAAGACAGGGGAGCAACCAGTCACACGTATATATAAAGAGGGTGCTTGTTGAACACACAGGGAAAGGAGTTTGGGGGCTCCGATCAGAAATGTGTTGATCGCCACGCCTTCTAGGTTAGCTATGATGTTATCGATGTCTTTAACAGCGCCGTAAAGACAGCAAAGGGGGTCTGAAGGCTTGCCCCCAGAAAATTTTCCCAATTACATTCTACAATGTCGGGGAAGGTACCTTTGCAAGCATCATTAAAAACTTCAATGTATAATCTTTGACATAGAAAAGACAACAACAAGATGACACATAATCAAAATTCCAAGTTATTGGCGGGCAAGGGGGGGAAATCGTTGGGCTGGGAGGGAAAAACTGTCTTTCATTTCACCCATTGGCTTCGTGGCTGGTTTAGTTGCTGTTCAAATATTGTTCAATTTAGTCAGGTGGGGCATCTTGGTGTTTTGGTAAGTTCTCGGCAAATGGATAGATTACTATTTGCGTCAGTAATATGGCCGGTACACGTAATACCGCCTCAAATGTTACCAACGCTAGCTAAAAAAGCTAAAGGAGTATGCCATTTGGGTATGAGGTACGAACTCCTTTCCTCTATTCCCATATGCTCTATCTGTCACCAGTTTGACATCATATTTGAACTTGGATAGGCAAATAGCAAATTAATATAGAGAAGTTTATATAGTTAACCAGCTCCTGCCATTCCAGAAGAGTTTTACTTATAATTTTACCTTTATTCCTTATCCATGCAGCTGGATTTGAGCAGTCAAAATCAACTATCAGAGAATAATAATCAAACTACTAGCAAGCTAGTAAAAACCACCCTAGCACAGAGCTAAGTAATTAGAACTTATCCATCCGAGGATAATATACGTGCATGTTATGATTATTTTGGTTGAGTTAGTTCTGCTTCCCCTCAGATGAATTAAAATCCTGGATTAAATGGATTGTAAAATTAACTTCTGACGTTCATACGCAATGGATCTTTGCGTACGTTTGCATATCATTTTGATAGCTAAAGTAAAATGTCACATGGACCAGAATCAAAGAGCAGCATTCTGGAAATGAAATTGGTGAAGCATGCTCATTGGAAAATTAGTAGGAATCTAGATTTTCCAGCAAAAATATGACGCCCTTTCAATGAATATCTTAAATGTACCATGATGATGTTTTTACAAGATAAGAATTCTCCAACAAAATGGCAGTCTAGCTCCTAAGGGAATCCCACAGATCTCTCTATCTGCGCATCTGCTTTTGATGCACAGGTTGCCCTCGTTAGGCCACCGCCACCTTATGCATATCAGATGGTGAATATTTGAGGTGAAGGCAGCCTTGATTACACGTAACAGTGCACAATTTTCCATTGGGATATTTGAAATGTTGATTTCTTAGTTTTTCATACCAGAGAATTTTCCCTGGATTCACTTTATCAATCTGTTTACTGCTTTCGTTTTCCCTTTGTTCTCATTTTCTCCATTCTCCTTTTGAATATACGTAACTGTCATCTTTTGCAATGTATTAATGCCATTTCTTTTCAAAAAGGTAGTATTTTCTATGATTCCATCCTTATATCTATAACCTACATCTAATTTTCATCGATATTATCAGCTCCTATGACCCCTTCCATTCCTCCCAATTTAACAATTCCAAAAACTGGTAATTTCTTCAAAGCATCGAGATTGATGATCTAGGACTCAACAGTTAGTTTGATTAAAAGAAAAAAGCAAGTAGAGCTGAAATAAATTTCCAAGCTTTTTGAGTCTTTTTTCAAGGTGGTATAAGATATTCATCTAAAGTTTGACAAGTTGTCATCTATCATTTCTTCACTCAAAACCAGGAATATTGTAACGTCTACCAGAAAATGCAAGCCCTTTTCTGTATTACTTTTATTGATTATAAAATATGTCTCTTATTTCTGAAACTAGAAAAGATGCCTTATTATAAAAGTATATATAGCAAATGCCTAATAAGTAAAAGCTGAAAGAAATAGTAAGAAAACAGTAACCGAATTTTTAAAATGTTGATAAAAAGTTCTTGTTTTCAAAGAATACCTTCATGAATGTTATCTCTTTACTAAATCTACAGTCATACTTCTTTCTTGTTCAACTCAACTACAAATCACTGGGTGTGTTCTATAGTGCAATGACGTCGGAATGACTTTCACAGTAGAGGGGCCTGTTCATCAAAGTCAGGGATAAGTTCTGAATTCTATTTACTATGTTGGCAATCGCATCACTTTCAAATCTGCTGAAATATGAGCAAATAGAAAATGAACTTTCATGGCGTCTTCTACAACAAAGTGTAGAAAGTAGTGAAATATGCTATTTTATGCAATAATTTGAGGGGGGTCAGGGCCTCCCAGTCCCCTTGTTTCGAAACCCTTGTAGCAAAATATTTTAGTCACAGAATTTGGTAATATCAAGCTGTTGTAATCAACCAACCTGCTCAACATTTACGAAAGCCAATAATATTATGGTAGNAAAGTTTGACAAGTTGTCATCTATCATTTCTTCACTCAAAACCAGGAATATTGTAACGTCTACCAGAAAATGCAAGCCCTTTTCTGCATTACTTTTATTGATTATAAAATATGTCTCTTATTTCTGAAACTAGAAAAGATGCCTTATTATAAAAGTATATATAGCAAATGCCTAATAAATAAAAGCTGAAAGAAATAGTAAGAAAACAGTAACCGAATTTTTAAAATATTGATAAAAAGTTCTTGTTTTCAAAGAATACCTTCATGAATGTTATCTCTTTTTACTAAATCTACAGTCATACTTCTTTCTTGTTCAACTCAACTACAAATTACTGGGTGTGTTCTATAGTGAAATGACGTCGGAATGACTTTCACAGTAGAGGGGCCTGTTCATCAAAGTCAAGGATAAGTTCTGAATTGTATTTACTGTGTTGGCTATCGAATCACTTTCAAATCTGCTGAAATATGAGCAAATAGAAAATGAACTTTCATGGCGTCTTCTACAACAAAGTGTAGAAAGTAGTGAAATATGCTAATTTATGCAATAATTTGAGGGGGGTCAGTGCCCCCAATTCCCCGGTTTCGAAGCCCTTGTAGCAAAACATTTTAGTCACAGAATTTGGTAATATCAAGCTGTTGTAATCAACCAACCTGCTCAACATTTACGAAAGCCAATAATACTATAGTAGTAAAAGTTGTAGACTATCAAAAGAAAAGAAAGAATAAATTCATATTACTAATATGAAAAAATGTTTATTTTTTTCAATTAGCAGAAAATTCGTCTTCATTTGCGGTCCAATCAACGTCCAGTTTGGATGTGAATGCAACAGGAGAATTACAGTATTCAACAGCGAGTGATATGCTAGCAGGAAATTCAAGCAGTTACATAACCCAGTTAATTTCTACAACTGAAGCAAGAAGTATCACTGCATCATTATCAACTTCACATGCATCATCAGATTCGGCAGCAAAAGCAGCAGCATCGAGTTTATCATTCACATTCCATGACATATCGACAATGGAGATGAAGGAAGCAAATTTCATAACGCAAACCTCTCAACAAAGCCAGTCTAGTGTATATGGATGGGTAAATGTCAGCGTGTCTTCAACAACTTTGCTCTCATTATCATATGTAGCAACAAGGACATTTGCATCAAATTCTTCATTTGCATCACGTGAAATATCGACAATGCAACCGCTACAGAGCAGTCAGTCAAGGCTGCATAGATGGGAAAGCATCAATGTCTCTTCATCAACTGCACAATCATCATCATCATCATCATCATTATTATTATCATCATCATCATCATCATCATTATCATCATCAGCATCATCATCATCATCATCATCACTATTATTATCATCATCATCATCATCATCATCATC
>OLMO02000262.1:18771124-18789346 GCA_900291935.2 Cassiopea xamachana
CCATCCCATCTGCAGCCAATCTTTGCCTCATCTTAAAGGAAAAACAAGTTTTATGTAAAAATCGCATAAAGATTTTCAGATCATGCTGTATGCTAAAAAATTATTTTATCATCGACTAGGAATTATAGAAGTGAATTTAGACACGCATTTTTCCATAGCAGAGAAGAAAGCTGAAATAAGACTTGTCACCTTCCTACTGCAAAATATTCTAATTTAATGACATCCAACCATTTTTAGCTTTGCTAACTAACATATCTCAAAACAACCAGTGCTTTCATTTACTTCCTACTACTTAAATTCAAAACAATATTTAGTAAGTAACTATTTATAACGGGACAATGTTTCCACTTTTAACGCAGAATTAATTGCTGTTTGCTCATAAGAGCAGATAAATCTAAATGTGTTCAGTCATATTCCTCTTCATTTCACATCATTTGAATCTCTTTTTCATGATAGTCCCGTCAATCTAGTTAGGCTGCTTTTCAGGGGAGGGTGCCGTGTCAAAACATTTACATAGTTAAAAGCTAAAGCAAAAAAGTGCCACAGAGCATTGTCCCTTTTACTTGATGTCCCCTTCGGGGGGGGGCATTTTCAAAATATGACCAACTATGACAAAACAAGAAAAAGTATGACCAAAAGATAAAATGGATTCTAATTTTTCCACATCACAATTTACTACTCTCTTAAAATTTGGAACACATTGGGGCGTCACACCCCCACACTCCCAGCCAGCACCACCCTGGCCCTTTCCACCGTTCATGGATGTTAGTTGAAATGTCCTGATATATACTCTTCTTACATATGCTTAAGCGTTAATGGTGTAACTTCTCCTCAAAATTACAGGAATATATTCAAAAGTTTGCTGATTTCGTACTTCTTCACAAACAAAACAACAGAAGTGGAATCGAACAAGCATTGCATTTACAGTACAAAAGTTACTCTCATGTGTCAACTAAACGTCCCCCCCCCACCACTTAATTTTACGATTTTTTCCAACCTTCCGGACCTTATTATGACCCCCCGTTTACTGATTTAAGGACATTGACTTTTTACGTACCCCTCATTTCATTCCATTTCTTTGTTAGTACTATTCACGCCGAATATTCAAAGCAAATAGAGCGCTTCTTTATATATTGTAGCTCCATGCTTTATGACAACCTGTTTTTGTTCTTTTCATCGCTTTACAATCATTTAAAGCAGTGCTTCTCAACCGGGGTGCACATGCACCCCTTGTGGTGAATTCGAGATACTAAGGGGTGAAATTTTGAAAAAGGGGGAATTGGGGGTGAATTATACACAAAGGGGTGAAGTTGTGATTGGGCAGATAGTTTGGTGTCCGCTGTATAATACGGATTTCCTGTCATTTCAGATCGTTATAAATCGCGACCTACGACTAAAAATAACAGAGCTATTACCAAGTATAACAACTCTTGTTGTTCGACATCAAGCCTAAAGCTCGCATTGATAATTTTGTTATTTGCTTTTAGTAATAACTTATTACAGACAAAAATAACACCCATTTATGCTGTGAAAAAAGAACTTTTGTTGTTAAAATAAAAGTATTTGTGACTTGTTATAGAATACACCCTATGTCATTATTTCCTAGTCTTAATTTTCTATAATATGACGATTTGCCGTGGTGGGGGTGAATACCTGAGAACTGTTTCTTAAAGGGGTGGAGTGGATCAAAAAAGTTGAGAAGCACTGATTTAAAGTCATTTCTCAAATTCCAACTCCCCCGATTATTTTGACCACCGGTTTATTACTTTTTAGAATTTTTTTCCAACCTCCCTGTTCATCAGGAACCCCCCCCCGTTAATTTGGCGCTTGAGAGTACTATAAAAGCAGCAATTTTGCTAAGCTTTAATGAAACTAGAGCCTTGCATTATTCTAAAATTTCAATAAAACTTAAATTCCTTAAATTGTGGCGATTCTGAACCTCATTGTTCTAATTGGGAGAGAAAGCAGGCCCGTAGGAAGCGGGGGGGCTGGGGGGGCTTTAGCCCCCCAATAATTCTCCCAAGTATGATATTTGATATAGCATAAAAATTTTAATTCTGTTGTTTCTGCCTTTACCGCACAAGTCCTTGTCTCCTTGTGTCCTTCAATAGTTGACGCGGGTTGACTATCAGATTGACGTCAGCATTTCAAGGACCACACAAGGACAAGTTTCATCTACATTCTTCCTTGAAATTTCGAGCTCGAAATGTCGAATTTAAGTGTTGCAGAGAGAAAATTAGTTTGTAAAAATGCTGAAGTGGCTCTCTACAACCCCAAACGAAGGGCAAACGCAAACCAAAACTTCAAATCCAAACCATAAGGACGAGGATACACTTGTTGAGCACAGTGAGAGAGTTTCATTAGATGAACAAGTACCATTGACTGAAAATTCAGAAGAAAAAGCTCTTAAACGCATCAAGAGCTACTTAAGGGCAACAACAACAGACAAAAGGCTTAACCATTTGATGTTGCTACACTTTCAAAAAGAGAGAGTCGATCAGCTGAGTATGATTGACATTGCTAATGATTTTGTAAGTAGAGTCGAATGCAGGAAAGAAATCTTTGGAGATTTTACCGTATCTGATTTAAAAACCAAAGTGAGTCTTGAAAGCAAAGCAACCCAGACGTAAAAACTAAATCGGAAACATTCAAGAAATATTCCTCTTCTAACACTGTATTTCATTTGCTTGTACTTTCGAAAATGAATAGATTTGAAAATTGAGAAAACACAGCGTAATCTATTTTCAATTTTCCTTACTAAAAAGGTGTTTCCTCAACTTTGAAAGGCATAGCTAGCAGGGACGAATTTAAGGGGTTTCTAGGTTCAGGCCTAAAAGGATAATTGCATAAAAATATTCAATAAAATTTAGCTGCACGTGAGAGCGCTTAGTAGATATTCGGGACAACGGCTATAGTATGTGCATTTCTTGTTGTTATATTACCATTCAGAAATTGAATTTTCTGGATCCTAAGCCATTTTAAGACCTTAGAGACAGCGAAATCTCATGAGCTTCCGGGGGCTCCGCCCCCTGGACCCCCAGCTGTTGTAGGCACTGCATATTATGGTCATTGCATATTACGACCCTACCCAAATTTTCATGACCAGAAAATAGCCCCCCCAATCGAAAAATGCTTCCTACGGGCCTGGAAAGTGAAGAGCAAATTAAGCAAAATGGTCATTTACCCATTTTGCCCCGGTTACCCATCACAGCCCAGAAGACTCTACACCAGGGGTGTCCAAACTTTTTGCGACGGGGGCCAGATTTTCTATTGTAAAAGTGGTAGGGGCCAACCTTTTCTACATATAGCAACGATAATTTAAGAAAATTTTTGGACGCCACTTTGTGTTTCACATTTGCTTTTTTTGTTTCAATTTCAACATCCTAAGAATGTTTTTGGTACATTTGAAACAAGCATATCACATGCACTTGAATATTCACTTAACCTTTTTTCTTAAACAGAAGTAATTGTGCTCTTACGTGAGAATTCTGGTGGAAAACCACTGACCATGAATTCTAGCGGGATGGGGGTTGTGTTGTGTAAAGTGCTGTTGGCTAATACTACTAGCCAAATAACAGTATACGAGCGTTATATATTTCATGACTAGGCTGCGGGCCGGATAAAATTTGACCGAGGGCCGGATTTGGCCCGCGGGCCGGACTTTGGACATGCCTGCTCTACACCTTATGCATACAAAAAGGGAGTATCACAAATTTAAAAATGCCAGCATTTACACAAAAACGTTTATTATTTGCTCAATATTTTTACCTCTTCATCACATAGTTCTTTAAGCTTCTGATAGGCTTTTGTGTTCTCGTTCAGTCTTTCTTTTATTTCGCTGTTTTCTTTTTTAGTTACTTCCAGCATTGTCAACTCCTCCGCTTTCTGTGCAATGTTGAAATGAAAAAGTCAATGGCCTGTTGTTTGGTACAACAATCCAATATAAGTCAGATAAAGCAGAAATTCATTTGCGCATACGAACATGAACGACCACGAAATCTCACCGGTTAGAATTACAATGCTGGTGGTCTCTTCGGTTGCAAACCTAAATCACCAAACTGTCGTCTCTATTTACATTTCATTTTGTTCATTTTAGGGGTACAGTTTACAGTTTATAGCAAACTGACTTAAATACTGCCCTGTCAAATCCAAAACTAATTACAAGAAACCTCAAAATAAAAAAAATAAACACATGAAAGCTAATACTTGAACAACATGAAGAAAACTATACAAGAAATATATGGAAATAAGAGAATATATGGAAATAGGAAAATGAAAGCTCTCGCCTGTTAAGTCTAAGCAATTATGAAAATGACCGTGTAGTAATCTCATATCTTTATTCTTTTGCAAAGAATTATTTTGAAAGCCAAGTACTTTCTGGCTCCTTTAGCCCCTCCTGTTAGGTTATTATCACATCTGAATCCCTCTATCTTAAATAATCTCTAAAATGTCTCATTTTCGAAGTCATAATCGGGTTTGAGCTTGCTGACATTGGGCAGTGGAGAAGGAGGCTCCGAGCAGCGTTGTGATTGTAACCAGTTGGATTTCGTCTTCGCCACCAACGTGGATGTTTAAAGCAAAGCGATTTGTTTTGTGGGCTGATATTTCTTTTACTACTTTTGTAAACATCTAATGCTCTCTATCTACATCGTCCTATCCTGTTATGCAACCAAAGAAATATAAAGTTGCGTAATAAATGTAGCACCACCTATGCTGTTTTTTATTTTCAATTTCATTTATTTGAGCAGAGTAAATACATTCAGTATTTCCTTTACATAAATCTACAATGACATTGAATGGCCNCTGTTCGTAAGGCATGCTCAACAAATGACCACAAAATAGCCTTTATCACCACTCTAAGGTTAGGAAGTACCAAAATTCTGAGGAATGTTAATCAACAAAGACTTAAACTTAATAACCGCTCCCAAAGTTCGTTGGCTTAAATGCTATTCATTTCGGTGAAATGGAAGCTCCCATATTGAATATTCTACAACTTAGAACTTCAGAATTCCATGATTGGATTAACCGCCCTATTTGAATTGCTATAGATAAGTAGAATACCTCACAGTGGCCACAAAGTGGAAACCTTAATTCTAAAGCTTACCATTTCTTTACAGAAGTTTTTGGTTATCTGGTCTATTCTTTTTAAATTAGCGAAAGGATGTCGCTTTTTGATGAATATCTTTATTTCTTTGTAAATAGCTGCAGGCTAGTTCTAGTCTTTGTACAACGTAGAATGTTCATACAATGATATTTAGAACGTCAATGGAAGCAAAAACGAGAGGCGCCAATAAGTGGGTAAACTTGTGTATCGGTCTAAAAGCTCAATCTTGTAAACAATAGGAAAAATGCTGGGGATGTTCAAGATTTAATTCCCAAGCAATGAGGATGTTGCATCCTAGCAACGATTAAAGCGAGAATGCACTGATAAACTCAGAAAGAAATCACGCTGAATACGTCTCATAAGACGCTACCGCCGTTTTGTTGTTGTAGTTGCTGCTAAGGAATCGCAATAACTGTCAAGGGGGTGGCGGACGAGTACCAGCGTTCTTCTCCTCCGTGGAGACTATCTTTCAAAACGATAACGAAGGTTGATAAACATCGTTGCTTGGTGCAGTGGTTCAACTTTTATGGAATTTTCCTCAGATCAAAAAGTTATTAACCTTACATGGAAATGTGTAATTTAAGGAACTGCGGCATTCACGTAACGTTTAAAGCATATATTTTTGTGTAAATTTGAAGTAAATTTGAAAACCATATTGTTCTATGCACTTTCATACCACTGACAGTGGTGTAGGAATAAATCGATAACTGGGGGCTCTGTTGATAGCTAGGGGGCTCTTTCTTGCATATATCTTTGTAAGAAACTTAGAAACTAATCCACGCAGCTATACAAGAAATGTATAATTGTCGTGAATCTTCCACTGACGCAATGAACCGATAGATAACTAAAGGACTGTATACTAAGCCCAACCTTAAGTGCTAGATTCGTACCACACCTTACTACAACGCCGTAGGCAACACAAAACAGATGACGCTAATTTATTGAACTTAAGGCTGATATTTATCTCAAAAACAGCATATATAATTTTAACTACAAGCTACTTTTACGATATCTAAAATAATCTACTGCCTGAATACTGGGACTTACGGGTACTAAGGGGTGGAGGTAGTTAAAGTTGTATATAATACTTCTAATTACCTCAATGAATATCTAGATGTTGCTTCTAGGAATACTACTTGGGGCTGTGGACCTGTCCACTGATCAGTGTGGGATGATTATTATGATGATCCCGATTGGATCTCAATCTGTTACTACTCCCTTGAGCGCCCTTACGCAAATATGAAAGGGACTCACGTACAGTACAATGACTTTCTAGCCTCTTGCATTTGTCTTTGCTTTACGACTGTTCGTCTCTTTTTCGGAACGCCTTTAACCAGAGTGACAGTCACTCTAGAACCTAGAGCGCTTTTCCCTCTCACGCACACACTAGTGCATCTGTTGGCTTCAATGATTACAAAACTGGAAATAATAGGCGTTTAACTGCTTAAATAGCCTATCTGAGGGGGATCGCCTATTGTTCCATGCTAAGCAAAGCTTTCAACTAGTTTGAAATACAAAAGACCACTAAGTGCACCAAAAAAAATTAGTATGCCTTATCGCTGATCAGTTATAACGTCATTATCCACACATGAACTGGGACAGCTCAACATGCACTAGTATGTTCTGAACGTTCTCGATCCGTCCAGATATTCTGTGACTCAAACAGTCACGTAGCAACTGTCCCAACTGTCCCTTTTTCATTGGTGATTCCCTGCTAGTGCCTTGGGGTTAGGCCTAATCCAGCACATAATGTTGTCCAGTAAATAACGTATAGTCATCACCCTATATCTTGTTAACAGACAAGCTCTCGACTACTTTTGAATCTACAATAGCCTTTTAAACAGAGTAATAATTCTTCTATACTCTTATTTCCAAAGAACTTTACAGAGTTGGGGGGCTGCACCCACCTCAAGTCACAATGAGGGGGCTGCGCCCCGCCCCCTCTTCTTCACCACTGGGTAGAAACTTTCGGGTATCTAAATGTTGCAACGAAATAGAGAATAGAATTCATAAGTGCAACTTAATAAATGTTGCAATTATTCTCTCAATGTACTTTGATTTGAATCACAAAGCTTGTTACGCACAAAAATCGTATTGAGCCTACAACTGCAATGAAGCGAACAACGCATGTGTTGTCACAAAAGTAAAGCGTGACTGCGGAAAAGAGGGAAAATACGATTGATTGATTGATTGATTGATCGATTGATTGATTAATT
This sequence comes from Cassiopea xamachana, assembly GCA_900291935.2. Lineage (NCBI taxonomy): Eukaryota > Metazoa > Cnidaria > Scyphozoa > Rhizostomeae > Cassiopeidae > Cassiopea > Cassiopea xamachana. The sequence goes on from OLMO02000262.1 coordinate 18,778,445, forward strand.
GATTTCGCACAATGGCGTAACGCAGTTTAAGGCACCTTCGTTCAGAAGCTAAGGGCCCATGACCAATCGGGGCTCCGAGGAATTCCCAAAAATTTCCTTTTATTGTGTGCTCTTTAGCCATACTGTGTGTAAAGGCTCCCAAATGCCATTCCAAAACCTTTACCAACCATTGTTGCTAACACAAGACTGGATTCATTCATCCATTTCTGTTTATTCGCTGCACAAGGGACACTTTAAAGCTCCATCACAAGGGCCCCATCGTACTTTAATACCCAAGGGCCCTTAGTGTCTCTGTTACGTCATTGTACGACACCTCTAAAAGACTATGAGTTGGTCCTTTCTCAGACTAGAAATCGGATCATAGAGAATTGTGATAAATGCAGCTCTGCAGTGTCTCCATTACGCCACTGTACTAACGATAAACATGATGGATGAAGCTGAATTTCAAGTAGTCCTCCACTTAACTTTATCTCTTTCAATTTTTGTCATTTTATTTTGAGGCTTGCAATAAATTTCGAAAAAATTGAAAGAGATGAAGATATACATATAAACTGCATAAAACCCTATTACAAGCGGGGACATAACTTGACAAATTTTCGGGGTGTCAGAAGTTGCCCTGCGAAAATTTTTGTCTGTGTCGTTTTGTTTTAGCAACAGTAGTTGACCAATGGTCCTGGATCGAGTAAGTTGCCCTGCAGAAGCACATTTTACTACCGTTTTTGCCCTGCAAAAAGGCAAATATTCAAGGCTTGGGGGAGGGTGAGCCACCCCCATATCCCTCCTTAAAGGGCAACTGAAGTCAAAACGAAAACTCGTAAGTAAACAGATCTTTGGCATGTCAATGCAAAATAATACTTTTCCATCTCATCTGCTTTCTTGTTGGACCAAAATATTGCCTTCTTTATGGCTAATTGACTCGACTGGGTGCCGCCATTTTCTATTTCTGCTCTTTATCAAAACGAGGCTTGACGTCACAACGTCAATTGGCGTCAAGGGCTATGAGCTGTTGTTTTACGAGTTTTGGTTTTGCACTTCAGTTACCCTTTAAGCTTCGTCGACGATTATAAGTAATAGTTAAGACAAATAATTGCTAAAGAGAACGCATAATTCCTAACTAACGTTGTTATCAAAAAGAAGCTTTTGAGTAAAAGCGGAAAGAGAGGGTGCTTGTTTAACCTCAATTGCAAAGGCATTCTATAATTTGTCTCCGTGGTAGGAAAACCGCTGTTGATCATTGTGCTCATTGACAGCCTAATGTCTGCTTCAGTATATCTCAAGTCTTATGAGCTGCATTCAGAGTTTCTTTGAAAGAGGTTGCATAAATACTCAGGAACAGTAATTTGGAAAACGATCAGTAATTTAGAGACTGATCCCTTGGTACATCAATTTAGCTTGTTGGAAGAGTTTCTTCTAGCATGAAAAATAACACTCAAGGTAGGAGGCTAGTTTGAAATTCAAATTCCATACTTTGTGTTATATAATCATGATTTTCACATATTCGTGGTAACTTTGTATGCTAAAGACAAATCTGGCAAAAAATTTTGAAAATTCAAATTTGTTTCCATGACAACGAGGTGACAATGGCATAAAAGTGAAGTATCTATAAGGAGTTATAATATCAAACTACACACTCTATTGAGGACTTTTATGTGTTTATGCCTTCCTTAATACCTAAAGAGTGCAAGTAAGAGGTTTTGCTCCTTTGAATTTAAATAAATATTACTTTATTACTATATTTTCAAAATAATTGAGTTTTCGATCCTCAGCAATACCTTTATGCATAAGATCATTGTGAGATACTACCTTCTGGATAAAAATAAACTTCTTCCTTGCACCCTGCATTCTTAAAAAAAAAGAATGATATGCAGTACAATGGCACAGGTATTAATTTTCTTAGCAAATAACTTGTTATAAAGTTACGGGGTCATGAAAAAACTACATCTGAGAAAATCCAGTTACAAACTTTGCAAAGACTTGTACAAAAAGTTATTAGCTCTATTCACTGTGATGTTGTCATATGACTCAGTCAATATGAATATGCACTATTCTGGGGGTAAAAGCTTGTAATGGTGCTTATTTGATGCCTTTATTTTCTAAGAAATCAGTAGGGAAGCAATGTGAATTGTGAGCAGGTCATTATTTTGAATACAGGCATCAGTGTATCTGGTTATGTGTGAAGCAAAATCACATTGATACTGCATTTTCAACAAAATGATTAATAAGTATAGGTATTTATTATTCATTTATGATATGTTGCTCTATAGGTTTTAACATAGCATTGCTATGGGAATAGGAAAAACACTACTTTCTTTCCTAATTGAAAAGTACCAAATAGCAGCCTAGCTGCATTTTATATAGAGCTTGATGTCATTGACTCATGCCATGAAATAGAACAAAAAATAATCTACATATATTGAGTTAATACCTTCCTAAAAGCCTTGAAAAGCTAGAAAAAATGTCCATGTTTCAGCCTACTAAATTGACCCTGCCTTATATGTATCTCCTTCTTTAACTTTGATGCCTTTTTTGCTGAGCTACTCTTACAATACCGTAGCCTCTTTCTCCTCTTCTTAACAGCTTCATCACAAGCTTTGTCAGCTTTTTGAATTCTCTCTAAGCTTTTACTTTTTGTTTCATTTATAAGGTATGCTCCTAGAGATAATCCCATAGCTTGAAACTATACACTTTTAAAGGTACTACCCATTGAAAACTGGCATAGTCCCAAACAAGTTGCTATGTCAACAGTCCTTTTGCCAGCTTAGTTAGTTTTTAGGCATAATCTCCAAATCTGACTATGCAAATGGTAGACCAGTCAGCATGTCAACTGCAACTCCTATTCCAGTATGGGAAGAGTGCTCTCTTTTATGCCAACTCCCATCAAAAGAGACTCCAATGTTTAGCACACCATCTTTATCTGAACCATCTCCCAATTTGCCATATGCATCCTTGATGGCATTTGCTGACTTTTCGGCTACCTGCTCAAATACTGACTAGCTCCCTTTATATAGTTTCTTTTGAAGGTTTTGGTAAGCAAGCTTGCTGAGGCAACTAGGGAGGTTCATCATCGCACTCCAGTTGCTCATTTCCGTATATCCTAGACCAACACCATGAAATGCTGCTGTTGTTCTAATATTCACTTCAAATGGTGCTTGGGCTCTAGATGAACTTTGCTGCTTTACCCTTTCAAAAAAGAAGCCTTCTGATACTACTGCGTTACAATGACTGCAAGAAATGTGACCTTTCGTTGAAAACCCAGATGATTTTGCAGGGATAGTGTTGAATTCCAACCCACTTGAGTGGCACTTTGGACAGAGAAGAGTGTTAATGAATCGATAGAGTGACTTTTTGAACTATCATAAAATGATCTTGGTCCTCAATTGCACTATCATTTGAACTGTCTGTCCCTTGTAATTCCTCTAGATTGATATCAAGCAAGTCAAACTTCTGCGCTGGCTGATTTCAACCGAGTTGGAGAATCACATTGCTTCTGCGCTATTGCATCTTTGCCTGTCATCCCATGTTCGATAATTTTAAAGGACTTCCTCTTTCGTCGTCCTATATATTTTGACTTTCCCATTTGCAACAAATAACTTCGCAAAACGAATGAGATGTTTTGATTTCAACTACGTGAAGTGACCGTTAGGCCATCCAGAAAACATCAGCCGCGACGAAGTAGCCAATCAAAATTGAGAATGCTTAGTGTCTCTAGGCAACAAGTACATTCTATTGCTACACCACTTTAGGAAAAGCACCCATTTGAAGGTAAATGACGTAGAGAACCATGTTAAAACATGGACCACTAGGTCAAGGAGAAAAGGAGCTCTCAATCCATATATAGAGTCATATAGTAGAGGAGCCAGTAATTCAAAAGGAAGCCCGTATAAAGGAGAATTTTTCCAACATGCTATAGGTCTCTGCTTGAAATTGTGACAACCCTAGGCTCAGTTTAGCTCATTTTAGCGAAAATCAATGAATAGATCCCAGCTATTGAGCATGTTTTATGACAGTATAGATATTCAACTATCTTTTCACCTGAAAAACACAGTTTCCAAATTTTCATCAAACATTGTCAATTTCAAACTAGCCTCCCACCTCAAGTCTTGTCTTCAAACGCTACCACAACTAAACTCATACAGCATTGAAATCGCAGTTATGCTTCTAGTTTCTATACACTTGAAGTCATGTTTGTTTTTTCTGTATTCGAAGCCCTGTTGAGGGCCGTCAAAAATTGCAAAGCCGGCGATATTTCACGCCGTCTTGCGGGATATTGGGAAAAGTTTTCAATTAGCAATAACCGCGTCTCGGTTGGACCTCATCGACTACGGTAATGCCACTGCGCAAAGCTAAAGAATGATGCTATACAATTCAAGACGGTACCAAGACACTATAGATATAGATCTGGGTATAAAGTTTCGCGCATGCGCAAAATACATTTCTGGAAAAGTTAATCATACTACACGTAAAAGTTGAATTTATTGATCGCAGTGGCATAGCAAGAGGGGCAACCACCCCAAATCATAGGAAAATTAAGTGTCTGATAAACTCTCAAATCTGCAATACACATTGTCTTTATAAGAGACTGGTTTGTAGGAAAAGAAGTACTAGGCCGTTTAAAAAAGATACGTAACTCTAAGTACTTTGTTCTAGAAAACTTATGACACTCTGCAATAGCAATTGTTGCTTCCACTCATTAAGTTGTACTATTTTTGTTTGGAAAGACTGTAACTTGTTATTTTGATCTGCTAGGACATTTTTCGCGACGTTGAGCGGTTGTATCCACCCAGAAGTTTTCGACTTTCAAAAATAATAAAGCGAGTTTCGGTCTCGAAAATAAGAAGTTAGTTGAGAAANACTTTTCATGCTAAGTGCTAATCCAAGTTTGCTATAAAAAATACCTGCTGTATCGACATGTTGGAAGATAGTTTTGAAGTAGCAAGTGCAACTACTATTTTCTATCTAGAAATAGGCATATCTTTATATCAAAAAGTGAGCTTCCCTAGCAATTAAAGGGTGAGGTCAATAATTTCCCATGAAGGTCCACCTCCTGACCCCATCATTCTTTCTTCATACTACATGGTACTTCACAACTGTCAATGACTGGACGCTATGCTCCCTTCCCTCTAGCTCCTCCCTAGTTACCCCCAAAGGTCCAAGTCCTTTACAACCCCGTCACCCTTGTTGTTGTTGTTTACTTTATTTTCAGTAGGCTGTTATACGTAGCTTTATCAGCTAATTTAGGCCTACTATGCATGCCGAATGCAGGCATGGGACCCATCGTTTTGCGTCCCTTTTATAGGATGGCCATACCCTTTCTTGCCCCCCAAGATGTGACCCTGGCTACGTACGAGAAACTATGAATTTTAAGAAAAAGAAAGGCATATTCATTAGGCTCTATAAAAGCGCTAATCAGAAGTAGCACCGGGGGAGGACTAGGGGGATCTAGCCCCCCGTCGGAAGGTAAACAACTATTTTTTCGGAGATTTTTGGCATTAATAGTACCATGACAACAATATTTTAGTTCCCCATCAGCTGGCCAAGAGTCAGCGCCCCATCAGAAAATGTCTGGCGCCACCCCCGGCGCTAATTAGCTATGAAGCGAAACTTTGAAGTCTCGGACGACGAGGCGCAGAAAATCAATGAGTCAATATCTACTCTTCCTGGAAGGCAAAACATATTAGAAATTTACAGTTATCACAGCAACAAGTAAGGATTTGAAACCTTTTCTTCCAACTCCTTGAATTTAGTCTCCCAAGATCGAACAGCATTTCGTTGCTCTCTGATTAAAGAAATGAAGAGATTGTAAATTAAAATTGCGTAAATACTCCCAAGGTGTTCTAAATATGCTAAAATATGCTAAACTGTAGTCAACACAAAACCTGATCTCCTCAGCAACAATTTTAAGTTTTGATGTTATGCACATGCACATTTAAATACACCTAAGAAAAATAACATAAGACATACTATGACTGGAATTTAACTTTCTCAACATTTCAGCATTTAAGCACGACTTTCTTATGAACCATTTTTTGAATTAAACGAAAGATGTGTAGCATTCTGTGAATAAGTAAATAAAGTCTCTAAAACTGCGGAGAGGATGCTAAAAGCATGTGGAGGAGCAACACAGCAGCTCACAAAATTGCCATCCTTAGAAGGAAGCAAATATTGATGGTGAAAAGTTTTGTAAATATACTTTACTTTAACTGGTTCCGTAATTGGGTATTCGTTCTCTGAGTTTCATTACACTTTGAAGAGATTTCCTGCGAAAGTGGATGAAAGGATGAACTTGGAAAATACTTTTTTTAGCTCGCTAAGTGTTTAATGCAACGTAATACTTAATTGCTTTCATCAAACGGCTGTTTGAAGAGCTGATCAATCTGTTTCCACACGAATTGCTAGTAGTTTGATTACCTATTTCAGAGATTTAACAAGAGATCCTCCTTTATTGTGTAGACCTTCAACATGCACAAACAACATATCAGCAGCGGTGTAGGGTGGACAAACTTCTATACCTTGAGAATAATGGAGCGACTGTTTTAATGGAAAGTGCTTTGACTGACCTGCATTTTCATCTTGACTTCTTCCATTTCGGTAAGAACATTGTTATAATCATGTGACTTTTCAGTGAATTCAGCTTCCAATAACATTTTATTTCTCAACAATTCAGTTTTCTCATCCTTCAATAGTCGAGTTTTGTTCTGCAACCTTTCCAATTTCAATCTTAACTGGTCATTCTCTCCCAGAATTTTCTCCTTTTCATTTTTTCCCTCCAATAATTCACTTTCCATTCTACAGTTTACGGAACACATTTTGACATTCTCAGAACTTGCCTGTATATTCATGCAAAACATTAAGAGAAAATCATACAAAATCACAATTTCAGGCAAAATTACATACATTTAAAATGGCATTTCTTTTTAAGAACCAGTAAAATCGAGATTCAGGCTGGCTGTTCCTAAGTTTTCCCCAATTTAAAGCTCAATTGTTATTAATTTGTTCTTAATTTAGTAGGATGTAAGCAATTTAGAAATACAAGGGAAGACAATACACATTTTTTATAAGAAAACCATAATTTTGCCTGCCCCTCAATTTTCTTGACTTTTCCCGAAATTGAGGCTGAGATTTTCTTAAATTTTTCTTAACTTTTACTAAAAGATACTGGCCAAAATAGGTTCCACTTTCGTTATTAATATTGTATACTTAAAAATATGAATTCCACCTTTAACATATTGAATGCCATAATGACGAAATATTAATTTTTGGCCAATAAAAACATTAAATTTTGGAAATTAAGCCTTGTAATATTCTTAGGGCTTTCTTAAGATTTTGACCATTTGAGCCTCATTTTCTTATAAACTTTTTTCTTTAAAAAAAGCTTGTATATGTTCAAGACAGCATTGGATGTTTTGATTGATTGAGAGAGGCCACCAGGCAAATGTTACATCCGAGATGGTCGCTATTGCATATCAATGTTTTTATTGAAAATAGTTTATAAACAATTAGAAATAGACAATGTTAGCACAGTATCTAGTGTCGAAAAGGAATTTCATGTTCATATGTTAATGAAAAACTTATGCATCATTGTTCAAAAATATATTTTCGACAGTTGTTCTGCCTCGACCTTGATCTTAACTTGTTCTTAGCTTTCCACCAAATTCCAGGCTCGTCTTCTTATAAATTGCTTTTGCAAAAGAAGAGTGTAAATGGCAAACTATCAGGATAGTTTTCTTCATGGAAATTTTTTATTATCAGGCCTCCTCTATTGTAATTTGTTCGTTGAAAGTAGGAAATGAAATCCTCGTGACTAGGAAGTAGCCCTAGTTCAAACACATGCATCAAATTGAAATCATGTGATTCCTCACATGCTCGATATTGTGGAAATCAAAAAGTCAGGTTCCAAAAACGAAACAGTTATTTGTTCACAGGGAACAATGGTCGAGTTTGCACTTAACAGATTGTTCTTATGTGACCGTAACCTTTTGTAGGGATCGAAGGTTTTCTGCAACATGTACACGTTTCCTCTGATTTTAATTCACGTATTATAGGCCTTATAACAGGGAAGTAACTTCAAAGAATTTTTGGGTGGGAGGTGTCAGAAGTTGCCCTGCGAAAATTGTTTGTCATTGACCTTATTTTTTTAGTAGCAGTAGTTGACCAATGGTCTTGGATCCAGTAAGTTGCCCTGCAGAAGTACATTGTACTTCCGTTCTGGCTCAGCGAAACGGCAAATTTTGAAGGTGGGGTGGGGGTGGCTCACCCACATACACTCTTACGTCTCGTCATTGCCTATTGAAATCAATATGTACATACTACAAGAACTAACCTACTCAAGTCAACACTGACAGATGATATTAGGAACTGATCCAAACAAACTTTGTAAGGTGAATGAGGAGAGAAGGTATCTACAATAGACTTTGAAACTAATGGCATAAGGTGCAACAAGATTGAGATCGTTCAATGAATTTCAATGCAAGACAGTAAATAAATAAAGTTACTAGGTAAATATAGGAATTGTAGATGAATTATTTACTACATATACCTAAACATCTGAATTATTTAGTGGAAAGCGGCCCAGCTGCACCACGAAAATTATGAAAACATGCAACTGCATCATATGTTTTAACCATGAAAGTGTTGTTAACCATTACTTTATACAATGAAATTCTACCATTATATTGTATTAGCAGACACACTTGTGTGGTGTGTGACACACACCTGAAGCATGATATCAGTACCACAACTGAACTGGGTGCGGCATTTTGCATTGAAGATTTACACCTTGCCACAGAAAAACAGGAAATAAAGTATTGATCACATGATAGGGAGCAAGGGAGATTCCTAAGAAACGGCGGAGAGATTGTGGGAGACAATTGCTACTAAAGTAATAGACAAGAGATATTTGCTGTGGTAGCAATCAAGATAATGAGCGAAGGTTGTGATGATGACAGCGATTGAGATGGTTACAGACACATTTGTAGCATGCTTACAGAGTGATCATATGATAACAGTGAAATTAAAGGAAAATTGAAATTATTTTTAATGTCCCAAGTCATTATAAACACAAAGCAAGAATAGAGCATAACGATAGATTTGGTATCTATTCTTGACACTCTAATTCAAACAGAACTCAAGTGCACAAACTATCCAACGCCACGTTTACACTATATAAGGTATGGAACGTTTTCGAATGACAACGGTATCGTGTACACGCTATAGTGCTTTCTTATCAAATCGTCTCTATTTGATGCCGGATGGGAAAACGGTGCAGTGTAAACGGTAGGCCAGAACGAAACATTTCCACACAGTTTTTATATGAAAAACTTAGGTATATCTAAATAATTTATGAAATTTGGTAGAGTGTAAGTGTTGGCTAAGGCTTGATGAACCCAGAGCCTTGGTATTACTCTCAACTTAGTTAAAAAAAGTGAGCACTTCATGCTTTCACTGCAGTTTTAGAAGGACGCTAAAACCGCGTAGCTAAACACTGCGTAGTGTTGAGCAATTTTACAGCTTTGTGTTCGAATGGGACACCTATGGGAAATCTTCGGACTGTGGTTCAAAGGTAACAACACCTTGCAACCAGATGAGGCTCCTGCGCAATTTATGAGCAATGCAATACATGACATGTGACATGTGTTTTTATAAGAAACTGGATTATACGAAAGTATTACCCAGCTGCTCAAAAAGTTAAGAAAGTTCAGTACTTGATTTTTGAGACATAAGAGAGTCTACAAGTGCATATATGTTATTTATATATGTACAAAATCTTATATATTTTATGTTGCCTGCCCTCTAATAGTTTAACTTCTGCTGTTTGCTAAGATTTATCACCATTTAGATGTGTCTGGCGCTTTTACACTTTCCACTAATGTGCATGCCCAAACATTGGAACTAAAAGAATTCTTGCTACGAAACGAAACTCTTAAGATAAATAGTCTGTTGGTACCACAGAACTTTACCACATCACGAAAAAGCGGCAACATTCTTTTCACGTACTAAAAGCTGTTTTCGTCCGACACTCATCAGGGTATGAAAACGTCGGATAGTGACCTAAAGGTTAACCGACATATACATCCAGATGCGGTTAATGTGATAGGATGCGTCTAATTAGCCCCAAGTGTGATCAATTAGGACCTATTACCATTGTTTACGTGAAGAAAACTCGTAAGAAAGATTTAATAATGTAATCATGAAAATGTTAAAACAAATCAGTACCGGGCTGAATAGAACTTTCCTAGAAGAAAACTTGTACCTTGTTTTTTTATAAGAAACCCATCATTTTGCTTGAGCCTCAATTTTCTTAGCTCTTCCCGAAAATGTGCCTGAGATTTTCTTACAATTTTCTTAACTTTTACTGAAATAAACTAGCTAAAATGGCTTACACTTTCGTTATTCATATTGTATACTTGATATTTATTAAGATTCCATCTTTAGTTGTTATTAACATTCACTCTTTATTGTTATTAACATTCCATGTTTAACATTTTAAATGCAATAATGACGTAATAGCTATGTTTGGCCAACAAAACACTAAATTTTGGAAATTGAGCCTTGTGATTTTTTCAAGACTTTTTAAAGATTTTGGCCATTTGAGCCTCATTTTCTAATAAACTTATTTCTTATCATAAAGGAAAGTGTATACTGCACCTTCTCGAATGCTTCTTTTAGCTTCGCAAAATCTCTCTCAGCAACTTCTTTCCTCTCAGTCATAAGTTTTAGGTTCAACTCTGCAATATTCAATTTGTTTTCACTGTCTTTTATCTTCTCCTGAAGAATTTCCATGTTTAAATTTCGCTTTTCCTGTTCTTTTCGTAACTTAACAATGCTCCCTTTCACGCAGTCTATGGAGTTTTTAAACAGCTCAGTAGAATCGACGGGCATCATATTCTGAAATTCAACGTAATT
>OLMO02000262.1:18880313-18894950 GCA_900291935.2 Cassiopea xamachana
CGCCAGCTCCAAACCTAGTATGATGATGGATTGCTAGACAACTTTACAAGATATGTTGATTCTGTGCAGGAGCTCAGATTCATTTTTTACTTCCTGTTTTTCACCATATGGGACCAAGGTTCTGTTCAGAGGTAGCCAAGAAAATTAGGTTCCTTAATATGAAAACTAAAGAAGTAGCCACATGCAGAAGTAAGCCTTAAGAGAGTTCCTTATGGGCATTTCAACATAATCTAGTGAAAAGTTCCCATACTAAATCTATTAACATACACGCTTTTTTATAAGAAAAAATTTTATAAGAAAACAAGGCTCAAATGGTCAAAATCTTAAGAAAATCTTGAGAAAATCACGAGGCTGAATTTTCAAAATGTTAAAGATGGAATTCAAATTCAAGTATACAATATTAGTAATGAAATGGTAAACCATTTTGGTCAGTTTATTTCAATAAAAGTTAAGAAAAACTTAAGGTCACTCTCTGGGTTTAGCTTTAGCTATACATCCTAGGCAGTCCAGAATAAGGTTAGGAGCTTAGATGTTATTTCTTGGACAAAAAACATGTTAGCTTAAAAAAAGTCATTTTTCCTGACTGCTTCATGTTAAATGTTATGAAATACTTGAAGGTCTTTTGACACCTCTTACAGGCTGGGTCAATGATGAAATCCCTTCAAATTTTCACAATATATTGATGGATAATATATCTATGCAATGGACTGCTATTTTTCATTCATCTTACACATTTTTGAAATTATGATGTTTTCAAGGTGAGGTTATCAGATTTTTGCGAACTTCACTAAGTTTTGTTAGGGTGTACAGTAATGCAATAACGTATACCTTATAAGTGCTTAGTTCATTGTACTGAGCATAATAAAGTTGGTACTATATGAGAATTTGAGCTTGATATCTTTAAAACTGAGGGTTCTACAGGTGTCACAAGAAATATGAACCTTCGATTTTGAGTTTGCAGAAAACACACTTTAAAAATCGGTAGTGGAAAGATACATCTTCTTTTGGCACATAACTCTATACAAATAGTCTTGGAAAGCTCCAGCTTCATACATTACACCTTCCTTATGTAAATTAATGTCCTCTGTGGTCTTTGTTGATATTCTTCTGGATTTTCTCACTTTCTGTGCCAATACAGATGCATTTGAGTTACTCTCCCTATGCGCTTAAGAAAATCTCAGGCTCAACTTCGGGAAATGTTAAGACAATTGAGGCTCTGTCAAAATGATGGTTTTCTTATTAAAAAAATGTAACATGTTTGGTTTGTGAAGCACGCTTTCCCCTATTTAAGCTTTGTTCACACTCAAGACCTAAGCGCGTTATTGATAATTTTATGAATCCAAAAAGTGCCTGTACAATTGAATAGCCCCAAAAGGCGTTTCCTTACATTTTGGATCCAAAAGAGTAACATGAGCAACCCTACAGGAATTATATGCAAGTACCTCTGGGTTTACAAGCAAAAGTTATGTTATGAATAATATTGATCTCATCCAACGCAAACTTTACGCCATCTACAATGGGTTACCAACTAGCAGCGGTGTAAGCGATGTAGGATAGGGTTGGGATAGCTCCTAAGGCCCCCCAAGCTCTTGAGACACTTAGGGATCCCCTTAGAGATTTTCAAGAGCCACTGAGGGACACCTATACTGACATTAGGTTTCCTGTACTAAGACATTTAGTGCTTATTGTCTGTCATATTCCTAAAGGCATGATAGAGCAACGGTTCCAAAACTGGGGGACCTCGAAGTGTTTCTGGAGGACTACAAGAAGCTGCTGAAGCTTATAGATTGTAGAGTAATATTTTTAGACTTTTAGGTCTTGCTAGCACAAATCTATAAACCTCGACAACGGCAAACCTAAGCCTTTAAACTCTGCTGGTATTTTTCTGTGAAAGTATATGTATTGCTAGTGAATAATTGAGACTTGCATATTATATCTTATGGGGGATAACTTTAAATTGCTGATGGCATACCTATCTGCGCATTAATTAGAGCATGAAAGAATGTCAATTTTGAGTCAGTCTTAGTCCAATTCAAGGACGGTTGACCAAGTCCACGTCCTATATCTTTTTAAGAAGCTGCCACGTACTATCAAAACTCCTTGTCGCCCATAGCAAGCTTACATAGGGAGATGCATTCTATGCCAATGTAAAGGGCGAGGCTTCGATATTTTCTGGGGGCTCAGTCCCCCCAGATCTCTCCTTCCCTCTTCATACTTAGGTCTTACATAAAGGCATATGCTATCTTTCATTTACTAACATTCACAAGGGCAAATGTAAAGAATTGGGCTTCTAACAAGTAAAAAAGATAGCTCTGCACAAATGGATATACTTCGCTGAATTTGCTAGAAAGACAGTAACATAAAAAATGTTCTACCAGCCCCACTCATTTTCAGCTTCATAGGACCACCAGTAAAAAAGGTAGCATGAAGTAAGGTAGTTTTTAACAAAATAAATAGAGCAGAATTGGCCTAGATAGCAAGCATCTGCAAATTTGCAAACTGGTTGTATTAACAACATCTAATAGTGTCAAATCAACTTATCTCTAATGGTCCAATTTTCAGCATTTGAAATTTGCACCAACACTGACAATTGTATCTCTATATTACGCTGTGCAATAATATTGATAAGTAAGCCTGGAAATCAGCTGGGCCTAACAAACACCAGTTATTTGCAGTAATTCATGATGAAACTTAAGCCATGTTTACACTACACAAGCTAGCTTGGAGCGAACCCTGGTTAGTTTAAGCTGGGTTTTATTTTAATTTTTTGTAGTGTAAACGCAACTAACCCGGGGTCACCCCGGGTTCGACCCACTTTAAGCTAACCCTGCAACAGCGGTGGGTTCGCCCCGGGTTAGTTGCTTTAAACATTGTGTAAACCCAAATCAGGGTCGAACCCGGGGCAGCTTTACTATTTGCACATGCATATTTCTAAATTGTACTCAAAAGATTTTTACTGATTGTGCTTGCAGACTTACAACTCTATTGGAATTCAAACACATTTTGTTAAAATGAGTACGGAATCTTCTGAAGAAGTTCAATTTGGACTGGTGAGGCACTCCCTTCCAGATACGAAATTAGGCTGACAAAAAGATCCTTCAGCAGTTAGATATTTGCTCAAAAAAGGCGAATCTACGAGAAGAAGGCCAAAATATGAAAACACCCATTTATTTTCTCTAGTAAGAAAGTAGGAGGTATTGACAGTTTGTTTGGAAGGTAGCGAAGAATTTTTAAATTGTTTCACAGTGTAAAAGAGTAAGTGTAGCAGCACAGTTCTGATGTTTTAGTAACTTATTGATATCAGTTTAACAAGCATAATCTCTTAACTCAGCAACAGTATCAACAAATGTGGCTCGATAGAACCCATGTCAAGAATATCATTTGCAATTTAGCTAGTGTTGAATTAAGGTTATGATGACACTACTAATTTTCAAGGCTTTTATCCAAACTTTGAGCCACGTTTTCCTGAGCTGTGGTGGCAGTAATTCTTAAGTTTTTACATGCCCAATGGCTTTTTACATCATTTCTTTTCATTCCCATGCTTTTGATGACTACAAGAACATATTTGGGTTTCCCCTACTTGTTTAATTATTGTAGCATTGTGGCTTAAAGCTTCATTTGCAATAGTGAAGTCATATATCAAAGGCTGGGAAGCCAGAAGAAATGGAAGGACGCCCCAGATAAATAATAATCTTTAAAGTCATGAAGGAAGGCTGGTGTTTTGTGCCAGCTGCTACAAAAGGGAAGCAAAGGTGTGGGTTAGGGGGGCTTAGTTTCAGAAAATGCTTTATTGCCATCCGGCATGCCAAAAGTGCATCATGGCAAGGGGGCAGCTTTTACCTGTGGGGCACTATGTCAAACTGTTCATGACTATGCCCTTAATTGACTGCAATCAATAACAATAGTTTGCTGGATATGTGGGTTTGAGCCATAAAGATTTTTCTAAGAAAATTTGCTGAACTGATATTTTAATAAATGGTGATAATACTGTAAGAGAATTATTTAAAGTAATGTAAACAATGCTGAATTTCGAAGCACTTGAAGTCATAGAAACGCTGTAGGATAGTTTTTGCCAAATTGAAGAGCTTTGATACTTTGACGATAGGAGTGTACTTTATAATATTCCCTGATCTAACTTTTTCAAACAAAACTATTCGATGAAAAGAGCTTTTTGCCCCCTTCAGGGAAGGAGGTACCAGTTCCCCTGCTTCCCACCTGTTCTGGCACCCCTGAGTGCCATATCTTCTATGTCATAGGGAAATGCTTTTTATGGATATACTCCTTCTGGCTAAAGAATTCTCATTGACAAATTTCATCTTGCATCAGATATGAGAAATTCATCAAACTCTGAAAATTCCAAAAAATTCCTCCCATGTGTTGCAGTTTATCTTCAATTTTGTCCATAGGCCCTAATGCCAATACCAGCTTGCGAGAGTCAACTTAAATGTTTGAATGAATATAGAAAAAACAGTTCTTGAAATTTAGAGAAAAAGACTACAACAAAAACTGTACTTGTATTTCAAACATTAACTTCGTCTAGAGGTCGGATGCCAAACAGTGCTTCGACGCATGCAATGGCTACAAAACTATGATCCATGTTGAAAATTAAGAATTACAGAAGCTCTTTCCAAAAGTTGAGATCATGAAATGCCACAAAATCCGATAAATGAGCAAAAAGTAACAGAGTCGGTACACTGCTATGCATTGTAACGGCGTTTGTTGTTCTTTTGCCCAACAGCTGGTCACATGACCCTTTTCAAGACGTAACGATGACTGTCCTTATTGCCAGCTTGCCTTGCATGACAAGACGTTTGGCGTTATCTACTGTCACATAGCCATATCGCCTAAAAGCCGATTCGTACATAGTTTTATTTGCATTCTTCACACAGTCGCATTAATTTCTTCGTTGGTAAGTTGTAGCTTTCATTTTACAAATTGTACAATGCAGAGGTGTGAAATCCAGTTCCTGTTTTGTCAGTCGCTGTTATGTCAAGTACGCTAGACCTGGATGAAACATCGAACTTGCCATGTGCCGAACCTAATACATGACCCAAGCACTTGTGTGGCACGACGTTTGATTTGATTAAGCACATAAGAACATTTGGTTCGACCCAAATCAATTGGCACGATCGATCCAGTCGAGTAGCACGACCACTGAGCGGCTTCAAATCAAACGTAGTGCTTCTCATATTCCGAACCTATTTCATAAGCCACTCTTTATTTCTTTTAGTATAAAAACTGCACCAGTTCCTAGTACTTTATGCAACTGTTGTAAAAGTTAATTGGCTCGACCCATTTGTTTCGACGTTTTGTTCACTGCTGCACCTGCGTTGTGCCACAGTCAAGCTTATTGCAATTAGGTTCGGCACATGACAAGCTCGACGTGTTTAGATTCATTGCCTTTAGACATGATAGCGTAGGATCCAGTGGTGATTTCTAAAAATGTTAAGAAGGGGGCTCTAGCCACAACAATGCCCATAGTTTGGGTGTGGCCCAGCTACAACCACGCCCATATTTTCAAAGATGAAAACGTGGTAAATTAGTTTAATACTGATATAATATAATCAACAATAAGAAATGTCTCAATAACCAGATAGCAGTGCACACTTGATCATAGCACTTTGGAAGCAAGGCCAATAAACTCTGAAAAGCCCAGCCAATGCAAGAGTTTTGGGGAGCTGAGCCCCCCAAAATGAGCAGAAATATTTACAAGAGGGGATTCGCCCCCTGAGCCCCCCTAGAAATAACCCCTTGTAGGATCGTCACCGATATACTGTGACTCAACCACAAGCCATTTCAAACCATAGTTCAAATTTCAGGCTTAGGAACATTAACCGTAATTCAGGGGACTTAGACTTTGTGCGTAAGCAAGGCTGGTTTCACATTTCGTAATTCATCCTATGTCAATTCTGTGCTATTTCTTGAAATCGAACACCAGATATGAAAACTGAATGTCCTGTTTCGAAACTCCTTTTTTCTATTGGACGGAAGTTGATACTTTCACAAGCAATATAAGTTGCATGTTATCTTTGAACTCTCAACAACTATCCGTTTCAAGAAATAGCTACACCAAACTGCAATGAAAGCAAAACAGTTTGTTCAATGGTGCTTTCTACGTCGAGATAAGTTATAAGATTTGTGAGCTGTTGGATGGAACGATAGAAAATGGCTTTTTTCTTTATCGAACAATAACGAACTTTCTGTCTAGAGCTTCAACATAGATACCATTTCGTCACATTTACTGTATTTTTCAGGGATCTACCTGTGATTTCAGCAAGTTTTCCCATTCTTATCAATTCTCTTTGAATTGGTTTTGGACTAAGTTAAACTGATTGGTAAATCTGTTGGACGGAACTGTTGGACAGAAAATTGGCACCACCAAATACAATGTCGTCAAATTACCCAAATTTTTAATTTTTTAACCTCAGCTGTGTAAATCTTGGTAAAAAAGCCATGACAACTCGCAAGATGTACCCCAGACTGCTAAAGAATGATGAATTATTGTGATTGACAGCATTCTCTGTCAATAAAACACCAATTGTTTACAATCACTGTTTTCCATCCAACAAACACTTTCTTAAATCAGCCTTATTCGCTTCAGAATCCAATTTTCTCATGTGTACAACCTGAAAAGTATTTTTCATGAACATGAAAGTATGTAGTACAACCTATGATACCAAGGAAAGTGAAACAACAAGCTTTTATTTTGTGATCAATGCCTACCAAGTTTTGTAACGGTGCCTCGGAATTTCCAGCACTGTTGTACAGTACTTTTTTTTAAGTTATACCTTACAGCCTGGGAATGAGAAAGCACGCTAGAAGAATACATGATGGGAGATGAATAGAAAAGCATTATTTGAGGTTGGAAAGTGTGTACGGCGAAGTAGTGTTGTTATAAGTAAGTAAAGTTATGCTAGATGGATCATCTTTCCGTACACTGTTGGGTTGGATTAAAAATGAGGAGTAAACCCCAGCTTTTGCTCTCCTTTATACAACGGATGACGTACAGTCGAGTTTGCACTAATGACGTACAGGATGACTCGATATATCTGCACTAATCTAGGTTTTTTTAAAAGAACATTCACGCTAAAAGTCAAGAATACCTTTGTTGGATTAATTAACAATACACTAGGACACATCAATATCTCAGAGAGTGACGTCACGGTTCTCCAACAAGCCACACCCTTAAAAGCTGGCCCAATTAGTTACAATATATGCACCCCTCCCTCCTCTAAAAGGCATTGTGTATTTTTGAATGAGCTCTATTGAGTAAAATGCTTATTATTTAATCACTGTTAGGGCTGGTTGAACATGACTGATTAGTCAGTTGCATGTTATAGAGAGCATAGTCACCTAAGTGCACATTTCATTAAAAATCTGCAAAGAGCGAAGAGGAAAGAGTAAACCTTAATATAGGTTGATGTAGCAAAAGTGGGTTTAGTAAACATCTAAATATCTCCCGTTTTTCTCCAGCTTTTAAATTATAATGCACCGTCTTTTATGAAAACATGTGAAACTCCCATTAATTATCTGCCTATGAAAAGCAACTACAATCCTAGTTAAAAGTCGTCATGCTAATTCTTCAAGAACATCAAGATATTATTAACTAAATTAATTATAGTTATAAAAGCTTGTGAAATATTCATAAACTAAACGACACGACCCATTTACTGACAACCGATGGTGTCTTGATTGAAATGCTTCTTGGAAACCGCAGCTGAATTATAAATTTCAAGAGAAGAGCCACGACGAGAAACATGTCAGGAAGAGTTCCTTTCTTTTTTATTTAATTCGACATTCCAGAGTTCATTAGTTCGACATACTAGAAGAACCGATGTTATTAAGACGTAGCCGATGTTAAGATATAGACGTGACCAATATTAAGACACAACCAAAAAGACTTTACCTATGAAATACAGGACGTTTCGAGACATCATGTCTCATCCTCAGCTAATATGAAAATGGCAATAAGAAGTTTTATAGATAATTTTCTTGATTTCCCACTTGTTTTTCCCACTTGTTGTTTTCACCAATTTTATCTATAACTAGTTAAGATTATAAACGAGATAAGCCCTGAAAGTCTTTGGGATAAATTTGAGGTAAGATCAGTCAACTCAAAATATGAAACAAGGAAGTGCCATGATCTTCAAATCCCAAGACTAAATACGGAACGTGCAAAAAATGGCATTAAGTACTCGGCTCTAAAATTATGGAATGATACGCCTGTTGATATACGAGAGGCCTCAACTCTCAAATGCTTCAAAAAGAAATTAAAAGCACATTTATTGGCTGATCAAAAATAATAACTGAAAACACGACCCCCTAGAAGAGCAGCAATATTAGTATTACTCGCCATTATGCCTGTTAATTTTTTTCTTAATATATTATTTAAAGTATATATATATATATATATATATATATATATATATATATATATATATATATATATATATATATATATATATATATATATATATATATATATATATATATATATATATATATATATATATATATATATATATATATATGCATATATAATAATTTAGTTGCTGAAGGGCTATTTTTTTCGTATGTAAATAATCGATTACATTACATGCATATCTTCTAAACAAAAAGTTTTTCTATCGTGACGCCACGGACTTGAATCAAGTACAACCCCCTTCCCTAATCTACCATCACAGAGAATCACAAAAACATGTAGACCTACCTACCCCCAAGGCGTGATGTAATTATTGAAATTCCCTAGCAGTAGCATACTTGCTTAATGTGTCAGAACTAGGTCATATAGTATAGTTGCCAAGTTTCGGGAAATAAAATGCTGGAGAACATAGGAGTGCCGCACAGCAGTGCAGCACTGAGAATCTGCAAAGGAACTTACTTTGCCGTACTCGAAAAAGTGTTCACCGTAAAATGCAGTTCACGACCAAAAATAGGAAGCCATTCGGGAGTTTTTTAATTCATCGAGGCTCTGGGGGAGACCTGCACCTTTCACAGTATTTTTCATTCTTCAGCTATATGCATCATAGAATGCTGGAGATTTTCCAGATTGCTATTGCTGTAGCTCGGTTGGAGACAAGCTTGAAATGTTGGAGTCTCCAGCAGAATGCGGGAGACTTGGTAACTAGGTATAGCACTCTTNTCTCTACATTTCTTTTCAACTGATGGAAAAAAACTTTAGAGTTTGTTATGAAGTTGAGATTAAGAAAAGAGAAGCATAGTACCTACTTGATCTAGGCTTTACTCAACACTAAACGAATTATATGTAAACAACTCAATTAATAATAGGTCTTTTGAAAGTCACTCGTCCATTAAACAATAGAGTTAACAGCTAACATAAAAGTTTTTTAATGTCACAGAGTTACCTTCTGCTTCTAGGTGGAAAGAACACAAATTTGTACCATTTGTCACCTGAAATGGCTACACAAATGCTTTCAGATATCCTCACTCAAAGCACATCCTTAGTAGCATACGCCGTAGACAATAGGACACTGATTACTGCTGCATATAATGCAACAAATGCCAATACGACATTGACTCCTTATATGGATAACGGGACAACTATTGTTCCGGTGCAATATGCCCGCAATGAGGAAACGGATTTACGTAACATCGTTCTTATTGTGATGTACACCCTGTTCTTCCTGTTGGCAGTATTTGGCAATATCACAGTTATTGTTGTAAGGTTGAAGAAGCTCAAGCAACATGGATTGTCAGCTTACAAACAGCTAATATGCCATCTATCATTAGCTGATATTATTTGGGCAACTGATCTGCCATTTGATATCTACAAGCGCATTAATAAGAAAGACTTGATTCAAAACACAATCGTATGCAAGCTTCTCAAAACAACTCAATCTGCATCACTAACAGCATCTATAAGCATCCTGACAGTGATGGCATTTAATAGATATAAAGGAATCTCGAATCCATTTCGTCATAGGTGGACCACCAAGAAGGTACTCAGCCTCTATGCAACTGTCTCTTCACTTTGAGATTCAATTTGAAAACTATCCTCAAGTTATCTTTCACAAAATCGATGCTAGATTATTGAATTCAACTATAATGCAGGAAGAACGGCCTGAGCTGAGGAGCAAGCACGTACCTGCAGGGGGCACAAGGGCATTGCTCCCATAGTAACAGTATTGCGTGGTTTTGCCCCCCCCAACAGAACCACTAACCTGGTGATTTGCATAACATAATAAGGCTTTTGCACCTCCAAAGTGTTTGTACAGGCACGTTTTGCCCCCTTTGGGCATGAGCTCCACTTATGTGCTTGCAGAGGAGTTTCTTGCTGAACACAATTAGAGAGGGGGGCTGGATAAATTTTGAAAAAGTAATCAGCAAGGAGACGGCAATTAGACATTTGAGAGTAGCTCCTTTTAAATAGATTGCGATTCAATTGTAGAACCTTCTTCCAGTGTCGGTCTTCGGACCTTAGTACCATGCCGAACACTCGCCTCTTTCGATCCGTCTATCAACATGTTCCTAGAATTTTTCACGTCGCTGGTTGATTTTCTCCAGTATAGGTTTAGTTTGTGTCAAGCCCATAAGTTCTCCTATTGTTACATTATTTATATATGACGGATTTATTTATTGGAGAACCACAATTAGTTCCCCGTAGAACCAGAGGTATTTGAGGGTAATTTAGAACTGCACATCAGTAGTGTGTCAAAGGGCTTTTGAGTGGGATTTATGCCTCTAAGGGTCTTTTCATTAATTCTTCCAGGGAAGGGAATGGAAGGTATCTAGGAGGGGGGCCAAAGTTTTAGAAACTCAAAAGGAAGGGGTATGAAATATAGAAAGGATTTTAAAACGAATGTAGAACTTCTCGTGAGGTCGTCGAATGGGGACTGAAATGTTGGCATAAATATGAAAATATCTTCCACCCTCTCCCCGCAAGTAACTATTGACTCATCGTTAAATCTCCCAGAATTTTTAGCTAGAGAAGCAATGGCTAGAAATCCATAAGATTAAGAGGCTACGCTTGCTGTGAATGCAAGAATACAATAGTACAAGGCCTTCGGATTTATTCAAGAAAAACTCAATTGTGCAGGAGATTATTTTTGTACTATCGGGAGAACATTAATAGCATTGATACAAGGATGGTTGTCCCCGAAATTCGATGCATTGGACATTCTTCAGGCGTGGATCCAGCGAATCAAGTGACCAAGTTCAGCCTTGAGATTCTGGGGTACCACGCCCTTTTGCAATTTAGGACACACCTATTTCTAAAACGTTGCTATGTCATTCTATTTGAAGGATAGTCATTGGAAAAAGCTATGTAAACTATGTGGACTCTGTCAAGTCACCATAATCTTTCTCTGCATTAAAAAAAAATTGTTATTTTTATTGCTTTACTGAAAAATATCGACTTTCCCTTTTTGCATGCTATTAACTGCATTTGAATTCTACCAGAGTTCAATTAGAACGGCCGAAGCACTCTTCATGATTGACTTTCTGATCGCAATCCGGTCAAACCCTGTGAATCCCATATTCAATGGAGTTTCGTATTGCGTAACTTTGACAGGGTTTTCACCGGATTCAACTCTGTGAAGGAATGGTTGACAGCAGTGGTGATTTCTAAAAACTTTAAAAAGGGGGCTCTAGACACAACCACGCCCATAGCTTGGGTGTGGCCCAGATACAACCACGCCCATATTTTCTATGATGGAAACATGATAATTTAGTTTATTATCGATATAATCAACAATATAATATAAGAAATATATAATATAACAATATAAGATAGTATAATCAACAATAAGAAATGCCTCAATAACCAATTGATCATAGCACTTTGGAAGCAAGGCCAATAAACAATAAACAAGGCCAAGCAACGTTGTTTACAAAAGCCAAGCCACTGCAAGAGTTTTAGGGGGGCTGAGCCCCCAAAATGAGCAGAAATATTAACAAGGGGGCTCCGCCCTCCTGAGCCCCCTAGAAATTACCCCTGGTTGACAGGGTTTTAATTTCCTTCTCTTACGCAATTCAAGAGCCACAGATATTCAACACAGACGCTCGCTGTCCTATTTAATATGGTACTGTGCATAAGTAACAGACATTTTGCTGGCCAATTGTGTATTATGTTAGATTAAGAGTAGAAGACAATAGATACAAGAAGCTTGATATATTGTTATCCATTCAATTGTAATGAGAGGAAGGAGGGTGCTAGATGACAAGAATTCGTTATGTGCAGAATTCCATGCCTGAAATAGGATTATAAAAAACTTAGTAGAGGCCTAAAATAGTAATAATCATCACCACTTGGAATGCAACTTTTAAAACTTTGACCGGGTTTTTGAACCCGATCAACCCGGTCTAGTTCCGCCCCTGTTCTTTCGTACACAGTTTCTACTCGAGGGCCCACTATGGCAGGGCCAGGGGAATCTTATTAGATTTAGGGTCCCCAGATACCTGGAAAGCGCTATTTTAGGACCGTGTATTCCACACTCAGACTAGAAATAAGAGAGTTATCACACTGGTCTTTGAAACAGAACTTACAGTGGTTACAATCTGGATGATAACTCCAATACTTGGAAACTGTACGCTTAAGCTGTTAATGAAAGACCTATGAAAAGAAAAGCATGGGGTTTGTAGCTTCACCGCAAAAGTCAAAGACAAGACGTGAGCCTGTATAATCCCCCGGATCTCCAAGCCAAGATGAAGAGAGCACCCTCTTATCCCCCTCCTAGCTAACACATTCCTGATTGTTAGTATGTCCGAGATAGAAATAGTTACCTGGAAGAGAACGAGTAGGCTTGTTTTGAAAATTTTGAGATCAATGTGAATATGTGGCTGGTACGGACGACTTTTAAGTACAAAGAGAGAATATAATGAAACCAACGCATTGCTCGAAAGTAGTTGTCGTTGATTATGCTTTGGTATGAATGGTTTAACATTCTGTCATGCAAGTCTACTTTGACTTAATGATGGTACCTAAGTGGTGATGTGACATCCCTACAAGCCCTACTTCGGGTCCCTCCTGCGCATAACATCTAACGATGCTGCGTTCTAGGAATTTGTTCCTGATTAAAGATGGGAGTACTTCTACTAGAATTAGATAAAGTGATCAGTTCCTTGATCATGATTACTTTTCTATTACATTAAAATTAACATGAAAATCCTACTCCATTGAATGAGGCTTGTATAATGAACATATCAGGCTCATATAGTTTGTTAATTACTTACTTAAATGTTAATTACTACATAAACAATAAGCTAAATTTTTTACTTCAAATAGTGAAGAGTACAAACCTAAGAAGAAATGCCTTTAAATACTACAATAAACATCAGTCTAATTTGACTTTTCGCTCTCATGCATTTTTCTGAGTTTCTCTGTGTTTTCTGTGTTTTTCTGAGTTTTTCTGTGTTTGTCTGTGTTTGCCTGTGTTTGCCTGTATTGTTCAGTGTTTGCCTGCGTTTCTCTGTGTATTTTTCCTGTGTGTTTCTATATATGTTTTCCAGCATTTTTTTCTCTTCAGTGAACGGCTTAAATTTTCTTAGAATTGCAAATTTTGTGTGGAACTGTACGCTAAAAAATCCTGCTTAGAACAACACTATGCTACAGTCAGGAGTGGATCCAGACATTCGCACGGGCGTATGTCAGACTGTATGCTACACTGCTATGAATTTAACCTACGGCTGTCATCTGAGCCAACGTTCCCTATTTTCCAGTGTGAGCTGCTGAGTTTCTTGTTGAATACAAAACCAAATACACATGTTGAAAACGAAATGAAGAACTATTTCAGCAATTGTACATTATTCAATTTTGAAGAACAGAGTTCATCTTTATCATAATCATGAAAGTCTATCCATATGCATTTTTCATCTGTAGGTCTTCCTTCTGGTGGCAGCAATGTGGGGATACAGTTATGTGAATTTTATTCCATACGCCATTGCACTCGGTATACAAAATGGCTCATGCACTGATCACAAATATCCTCATCCTGAAATTGGAAAATGGTACACGTTGTATCAGTTTCTATCAGCATGGTTGTTGCCTGTCGTCCTAATAGCATTGCTTCAGTTTGCCATGTTATGGAAGCTTGTCACACATCGAAGGACAATGATGGGTAATACATACCGCAGTTCTGCTATAGCTGAATGTAGTGACCAGGACGGAATTAGGAGGCCCAAAAGAAAAATGATAAAGATTCTCGTGGTCATCGTCACACTCTTTGCCCTTCTTACTCTTCCCGCACACATATGGTACCTGTGGTACGAGTTTAGTGATAGATCAAAGTCAGAGCGTTATAGTCTGGAAGTGCTGGAGATATTTGCATCATTGGTGTATATGCATAGTGCTGTTAATCCAGTAATATACAGCATCATGGATGGACGTTTCAGGGAAGACGTTAAGATGATGCTGGGACTAAAATCTCAAACTAGAGAATTTTTTCAATTGCAGGTAATGGTTGGCACAAATAAGCAGACCCCTGCAAGAAAATGATACCAAAATTTTGAAGCAGGGAACAGAAAGTTGAGCATTAGACAGAAGTTTTGTTGTATAAATAAATTTAGTAGATTACCATCCAGCAACGAACTTAGAATCTGCTGAGACTGAAAGATCAAGACAAATCTTTTCTGTATTGACTTGCTAACATATACCGGAAATTCCCGAATAACCCCCCATCT
>OLMO02000262.1:18896530-18941120 GCA_900291935.2 Cassiopea xamachana
TAAAAGTCATTTTTGCAAATGACCCCCTTCCATAGGGCCTATTCGAGAGAAGGATAATTGCGGAACAATATCTTGTTTCAAGAAGTTCCCACAGTAAAATAGCTATACAGTGTTAAGCTGCATTTAACTGGAGACTAAAAAGCAAAACGAAGCGTGACTTTTGCGATGAAAGTGAAGAAACCTTTTGTAAAATAGCTGTTTTCGTATTTTTCTACTTTAGCAGATTGAGAAAATTATGTCATTTTTTATTTCAAAGAGGAAAATGCCAATGTTTGAAATAAGCCCCTCAGTGGCGTGGCCATGAGGTATGGGGGCAAATGCCTTCCCCCCATATTTTGTCAAGATGGTGCTCGGGAGTTCTTCAAAATCGAGATGAGAAAGTAATTGGGGGGGAGGGGGTAAATCTTCGGAGGAATAGAGGGCGTGGCCAAAAATTTCTTTTATGCCCTCTCCCACCTTTATAAATCTAGTCAAGCCCATGAGTTTCCCTCGAATAAGCCCCCACACAAAAATTAAGTCTCGCAAATAGGTCCCGGGGGGCTTTATTTGATGATTTGTGGTAATGTATGTCATGATATCAACATTCTAGTTTGGTACTTCACATGCGCTAAATTCATATGCTCATAAGTTGTTTTTGACGCTTAGGACATTGGGAAATAACGATCTACAGCACGAAAAAGCGGCAACCTTCTTTTCTCATACTTTGAAATTGGTTTTTTTCGTCCGACACTTATCAGAGTATGAAAACGTCGGATAGTGAACTAAAGGTTAACCAAAATATATATCCAGATCGGTTACATGAGATAGGATGCGTCTAATTGGCCCCAAGAGTCGCCAATTAGGACCTATTAACCATTGTTTACTTGAAGAGTCCCAGTTAGAAAACAGACTCTTTTTGTTTACACAAGATTGGGTTTTGAGTCTTGATGTAAACACATTCCAAAACACTTAAATGAAAAGACGATCTTGCTTGCCCAATGATGCGAAAATTTTCGTCTGTACATGTTTTGGCGCATTCTGGGTTTGCAATTAGGTGTTGTCCTATGGCCGACTCACAATTAATATTAGACTTGTTGTTCTTACATATACGAGGTGGCTGTTCTCTTGCAGCATTACTTGCGTCCTAAGTACCGAGCTTCACATCGGCACGAAAATTCATAAACAACACAACTTTTTTTGAGTGGTAGTTTGCGTTCCTACCACTCAAAACGGTTGTGTTGTTTATGAATTTTCGTGCCGATGTGAAGCTCGGCACATAGGAGGCACTACGCAGAGACTAACAGACAGAACAAAACAACATGTCCCCACGAGCACCAGGAAGAAAAATAATGCCGCAAGAGAAAAGCCACCTCGTATATGTAGGAACAACAAGTCTAATATTAATTGTGAGTCGGCCATAGGACAACACCTAATTGCAAACCCAGAATGCGCCAAAACATGTACAGACGAAAATTTTCGCATCATTGGGCAAGCAAGATCGTCTTTTCATTTAAGTGTTTTGGGATGTGTTTACATCAAGACTCAAAACCCAATCTTGTGTAAACAAAAAGAGTCTGTTTTCTAACTGGGACTCTTCAAGTAAACAATGGTTAATAGGTCCTAATTGGCGACTCTTGGGGCCAATTAGACGCATCCTATCTCATGTAACCGATCTGGATATATATTTCGATTAACCTTTAGGTCACTATACGACGTTTTCACACTCTGATGAGTGTCGGACGAAAAAAAACTTTTTGGTATGTCAAAAGAATGTTGCCGCTTTTTCGTGCTGTAGTAAAGTTTTGAAATAACAATCCCAACTTAGCATATTCTTTGCTATTCACAAGGACACAATCGTACTCTCTCGGCAAATTGACAATACAATATAGCGGTTATGGGTTAGGTTTTGAGACAGACGTAATCGATAATCATGTAAAAGATGAATTTCTCTGCGTGGTAGCTGAAATTAGTACAGTTTAAAGCTAAACGTGGTAGCTGTGCTCTCTAATTATCTGTTGGGAATTTGTGTGAAAACTTGTACTTTCTGAATTTTCGTATCTTCTTCGTTATATAATCATAGCAGTGACACCCTCCTACAATAACTTTACTTCTTTTATTAATATTATTGTTGTATTATAAGACTATACCATTATAAATATAACTATTCCAATTTTCCTAAGTAAACTGTGTGACTTTGATATTTCAATTCATGGTTGAATCATCTTCAGTTTGAGGATAATATGCAAACTCCTTATGTCGTGGTTGTTATTCTACAATTTATCAAAAAGCTGAGGTTTCCACCGACAACATCAACAATGCAAGTTATCGAATTGGGTGTATGTGATGCTGAAGTATCTTAGAGGATTTGTGCAGGATTTTGACATGCAAATGCAAGAAGTTTCAAGGACCAAAATAAACATTGTCAAGGAGCTCTAGATCAACATTTACAGCGCATACCGTACGTGAAAACAAAGGAAGCCAAAAATATCGAAAACGAGGCATTTTTGGCATATCACGAGGTTTCTTGTACGAATTTCTGCCATCTTTCTTTTGGACATTTTTTAAAAATTATTTTCTGAGCTGTTTATTGCTTTGAACGAAGTAAACAGTAAACAGACGCAAATCTCAAGGACTTTGACCACTTTTCAAGACAAAATTCTTATTTTCAAGGAGTGTCCAGTGTTCTTGAAATGACATTTCAAATTGCAGCACTTTTCAAGGAGTTCAAGAACCTGTACGAGTTCTGAACTTACGTTCAAGCCAATTCTCTATGTTGACATAATATGTACTGGTATGTATTCTATATTATGATATGTACTGGTATATATTCTATATTGTTCTGGTATTTGTAATGGAGTGCCTCTCAAATACTTGCTACTGCCCACAATACGGCTTCATCATTCTGGTATGCAATTCATCCTAAAAGCGTTTTCAACGATGCACCAAGAATAATTCTAAATATAATCGCTTTTAGAAGCTTCGGAAATAGTTGTCATGGGAGCGACAAAACAAAATTGCGAAACGGGATGCTGAAGTCAATATGTAGATTCATGCTTTTTGATACTAGCTAAAGATATACTTGAAGGATCCATAGATGCATGAGATCTGGTAAAATATTATTATTCGAATCAAAATGGCTTTACCTCCTGTATTTGATACAAAACGAGGAAAATTTTTTGTGTAGACACAGGTTAAGCTGTAGTTTATCACACCTTTCGTTAAGGGATCTGTGTTCCCATGTTCCCTAGAAGGTTTTCCAAACTCCCCCCTATTCCCCAAATTGTTTTTTGAGCGCTCCCTAAGGGTTTGAAGATGCTCAAAAATTTCCCGGTAACCTTTGCTGCTCAGCTGCATGCTGCCAGTTTGGCAACCATGTCAGACAACAATTCAACATAATTTTACATTTGTATGCACCCATGAATGGATATAAAAACCGTTTTAGTTAGTGACAATGTTCTTCAAATGCCAAAGATACCATGGATCCGCCCATGATCAATAAAGAGAGTGAAATTCATGAAGGAATTGTGCTCTTGGAGGAACTGATAAAGCAGTTCTGGAAAAGCAAAATAAAGCTAGCACAGCAATGTTGGCCAACAATGTTGCTGAGTTTGGCCATGATGCTCTGACAACATGAAAATAAGCAACATGGATCGAATCATTGTCGGGCAACAATTTTGTCAAGCATGGCCTGTTGGATGTGATTTGTTAAGTTAGACTATCTATTGTTTTGTTTGCTGGGGGTAATCCCCTTTGTTGTTGTGTTGCTAATGTTTTAGCCTTGTTTATTGTTATGTTCCGTGTGTTGTTAGGGCAATTATAGGTACACGCAATCAACAAAAGTTATGGGCCCAGTCCTTCTTAGGTTAAGAAAGAAGCCAGGAAATCAAGGAATCCAAGGTAAAGAGGTAAAAGTAGCTTGTGACAGGAATCAAAATGTCGGAGGACAAGTTGACTTTGGAGCCTCTTGGAGATTCAAACTGGGGAAACTGGTCATTCAAGCTAAGGAACATACTCCGTGTCAAGGACTTGTGGGGGTTAGTTGACGGTTCAGAGAAACCTCCGGCAAATGATGCCAGCGAAGAAGTAAAGCTCAAATACAAACGGAATTGCAATAGAGCTATTGCAATTGGTAACAAACATAAGCGATTCAAAAATCCACCTGGTTACTTCATGCGATGATACACCTCAAGGAATTTGGGACACTTTAAAGAAACACTTTGAAGGCAAAACGATGAGTAGAAAGTTATTTCTTATGAAAGCTTTCTTTATTTTACGAATGCGAGAAGGGGCAACAGTTGCGGATCATATTAGGGAGTTAAAGGATTTAATAGATAAGTTGCGAGCAGTAGAGACGCCAATAGAAGAGGAAATACAAGTGTGCTTTTTATGGCTGAGTTTAACCGAAAGCTTTGCACCATTGGTTTTAGCTTTAGAGTCATGAGGTGAAATACCAAGGCTTGATTTTGTTATTTCAATGCTGGAACATTTTGAAAGAAAGCATCAGAGTGAGGAGTTATTCAAGACAGGGAGTGACTCAGCACTATTTGGCATGGAAGGGAAGTCGGCAGCTCAAGGTCACAGAGCTCCAGCACAAAGGGTAAGGATGAAATGTTTTAATTGTGGAAATGAGGGGCATTTTAAGCGAGATTGCAGAGCAGAGAGATATCGGGGCACTTTACAGCATAATGCAAAAGTAGAAGGAGGTGAAAGTGATGCATTAAATGAGGCCTTTAAAACCTTGATGAATGGAACAACGCAAGTAGCGGGCGTTTGGATAAGTGACTCGGGGGCTGCAAGTTGTATGACCCAGGATGAAAATTTAATTGAGAATTATAGAGCATTCAGTACACAGGAAGAGGTGAGGTTAGGTGATTCACATATTTTACAGGCATATGGGAGTGGCACAGTAAGAATTAAGACACGATTGGGAGGCTAAGTACATAATTGCACTTTAGGGGATACACTATTTGTGCCAAAATTAGCAGTCAATTTATTTTCTGTGCACGCAGCAGACTCAAAGGGAAATAAGATATACTTTGAAAATGGAAAGACCAAGATTTACTCACCTTCAGGAATTTTGCAAGCAACTGGAAGTAGTTGTGGAAAGCTATATTATTTTCATTGTGAAGACCACAGTGGGAGGTGTTACGTCAAGGATAGCTGTTGTACTGTGAATGAAAGTAATCAAGCAGGAGGACTAGATTTATGGCATCAAAGACTTGGGCATGAAAGTCATGAGAGAATCTGTGATTCAATAGGTAAAAGTGGAGTGAGAGGAATTAACTTGAAATCAGAGGAATTAAAAGGGGTACAGCCATTTTGTGAGCCATGTGTTGAAGGAAAGATGTCAAGAAAGCTATTTCCAAAAGCTGTTGATAGTATGGCCAATGATGTGTTGGATTTGGTGTACAGTGATGCATGTGGACCAATGACAGAAGCATTGAGCGGGGCACGTTACATTGTTAGCTTTAATGATGATTTTTCAAGGTGATTATGATTACTCAAGGGTGTATTTTATGAGAGAGAAAAGCAAAGTTTTAAAGAAATTTAAGGAATTTGAAGCAGAAGTTACAAATGATAAAGGAAAGAGAATTAAAGCTCTCAGAACTGACGATGGTGGAGAATATGTAAGTAAAGAATTCACAGAGTATCCCAAGATGAAAGGCATAAGACACCAGAGGACAGTCCCATATTCACCTCAGCAAAATGGTGTGTCAGAGCGCCTCAATAGAACAATAGTTGAAATGGCCAGAGCAATGCTTGCCCAAGCAATACTTACAAGACCATTATGGGGAGAAGCATTAAACATAGCAGTCTATATAAAGAACAGAATTCCTACCAGAGGGTAGAAGGTGAAGTGCCCCCATATGAGAGGTGGTATGGTAGAACACCTGAGCTCGGCTACATGAGGCTATGTGGCTGCAATGCATATGCTCATGTGTAAGACAAACAGAGAAAAAGTTAGATTCAAAAGCTGAGAAGTACAGACTAGTGGGTTATTCTTTTCATTCAAGAGGTTTTAGACTGTACAATGAATCAAAGAGAGACGTCGTTATCAGAAGAGATGTGGTATTTGATGAGAGTGATGTTCAAAGAAGGAAGGTTAGTGAAGGTGATATTGAAGCTGGGCATGCTTCAGATGAAAATGAGAACAGTGATAGCGAAGCAAGTGGGAGTATGTCAAGGAAATGCAGAAACGAAGAGACTGAAGATGCAGAAATACCAGCGTGGAATGATATGGTTAAAGTGCAAGGTGCTTGGCTGCAGAGAAGGGAGCTTTCAAGTTGAGCAACAAAAAGAAAAATACCATGGACTTTTGAGGAAGATTATGGACATGACATGGCAGTTTATAAAGCAAGTGACATTAAGTCTGAGGAAGTATCTCAATGCCATTTTACACTAATCAGAACCAACTACAATAAAACAAGCTCTTTAAGGAGATCATGCACAAGAGTGGAAAGCAGCAGCTGATGTAGAATACAATGCATTAATAGAAAAACAAAGCTTGGAACCTAGTTGATCGTCCAAGCAATAGGAAAGTTCTCACAAATAAATGGGTATTTCGTATCAAATATCAAAGTGATGGATCTATTGAACGATTTAAGGGAAGACTGGTAATTAGAGGTTTTGAGCAAGTGCATGGATCAGATTATGAAGAAACTTTCTCAGGTCGTAAAATTTGACACTACTCGAACTCTGCTGGCATTTGCTAGTCAAAATGGCCTACTTTTACATCAAATGGATATAGTAACAACTTTTTTAAAAAATGGATTTATTAATCAGGAAATATACATGGAACAGCCTGATGGATATGCAGTACGTGGTCAAGAGTCCAAAGTTTGTAAATTGAAACGTTCGCTCTATGGTCTAAGGCAATCTCCGCGTTGTTGGAAGCAAGTATTCGATACATTCTTATCTATTGGCTTTACTCAATCAGAGGCAGACCCGTGTGTCTATATTAAGAGTGATCCATTTGTTATTATTGCAATGACCTTCTAGTATTGACAGAAACTCAACATGTTATGGATGAAATTAAAGTGATTCTTTGTGAAAGGTTTAAATTGAAAGACATGGGACAGTTGCACTACTGTCTTGGAATTTCGATCGTGCAAATTAAGGAGAACAGCACCGTGTACATTCATCAGAATCAGTACATTGAAAACATGCTAAAGATATGTCGGATTCAAAAATTGTGTCAACGCCCACGGATGTCAACGTAAAATTGTGCAAGGACGATGGTTTCAGTCAACCTGAGGATAAAGCACTCTATCAGTCGTTGGTTGGGAGCTTGTTGTACACTGCTATTGCTACAAGGCTGGACATCTCTTATGTAGTGGGAGTAGTTGCACAGTTTTGTGCTGGTCCAAATCAAAGTCATCTTACAGCAGCAAAACGTATTTTACGATGTCTGAAGGGAACTGCACAATATGCTTTGTTATACAAAAAGGATTGTGATATTGTTGGACTCTCTGATTTCGATTGGGCAGGAAACTTGGACGATCGTAAATCGATAAGTGGAAATTTGTTTGTTTATGGAGGTGGAGCGATTAGCTGGCTTAGCAAAAAACAGCCTATCGTTGCTTTATCGACTTCGGAAGCGGAGTACATTGCTTTGGATTATGCAGTGCAGGAAGCTATCTGGCCAATATTATTGTTAGCCAGTTTTTGCGTGATTGTTGATTAGCCAATTATCATGAAGGAGGACAATCAAGGCGCAATTGCGATTGCAAAAGACCCAGTTAAGCATACTCGAACAAAACATATCGACATTCGCTTTCATTTCTAACGTGATATTGTTAAGCGCGGTGATATCATACTCGAATATTGCATTACAGAGAATATGACTGCAGATATATTAACAAAATCAGTCTTAGAGAACAAATTTTTCAAGTATCGTAATGAGATAGGACTTCAGGTTTATCCAAAGAACTGAACAAATCAAGTGGGAGACTGTTGGATGTGATTTGTTACGTTAGATTACATATTGTTTTGTTTGTTGGGGGTAATCCCCTTTGTTGTTGTGTTGCTAGTCTTTCAGCCTTGCTTATTGTTATGTTCCGTGTGTTGTTAGGCCAGTTATAGGTATACGCAATCAACATGGCCAAGGCTTAAAAGGAAATGTCGAGTTGATTCCCAGTTTCTGCTTTGATTCCTAGTTCCCCAAAAATTTTGCTGATGTTCCCAGTAATAAGACCACACGTTCCCTTGTTCTCCATAGCCACTACCAGGCTCTCACTAGTACGTCATTTATCACAAGATGGTACCAGCTTGGGTAAAATATTTGTGATATTTCTTTGCTGTTCTACACCTTATGGCAATACACTAAGCTCTTCTTTGCATATCAAGATTTTGGTGAAAGATATGTGCATCGCAGTTATCTAATGTTCTATGGAATGCTTTTTGATTCAATGCCAGTATTTGTATTCAGGGCCAAGGATGACCTCTTATCAAAATTATGTTGTTTCAAGGATTAATGTGTGTTATAACAAAATAATGCCGATACCATAATGTAATTGAGCAAAGACTATAGATTCAAGTTTAAAGAAAGATCGCACATTGTATATCCTATCATTGAATCTTAAATGACAGGAAGAGCTGATATAAAAGCAAACGAAACAGAAGGAGTAATGCAGTGTTGCATCAACTTGATTCAAGTGAAATCGTACGTTCAGGTGGAATTACGTTTACACTTACTGCAACCTAAGAAGAGAGTACATTATCTGAAATGTCAATTCAACTGCCTTTCAACATTTCTACTCAAGGTCCATCGTTGGCATCATTCGCGGTAAACAATGGGACACTAACTACTGCTGTAAATAACATAACATATACTAACAAGACACGGATTCTTTCTGTAGATAACCAGACAACTATTGCCCCAACACAAAATGTGGCCAGAGAAGATATGAGTGTATTCAGCATCATTCTTGTTGTCATCTACATCCCGTTCTTTCTGGTGGCAGTAATTGGCAACATCACTGTTATCGTTGTAAGGTTGAAGAAGTCCATGCATCATCGGTTATCAGCTTACAAACAACTAATATGCCATCTGTCACTAGCTGATTTGCTGTACGTAACTGCTATACCTTTGGCTATCTATCAACGCGTGAACAGCAAGGACTGGATTCAAAACAGAATCGTCTGTAAGCTTCTCCTAACCACACAATCTGCATCAACAACAGCGTCTGCGAGCATCCTGGCAGCGATGGCATTTGAAAGATATCAGGGAATCTCCAATCCACTGGCTCACCGTTGGTCCACTAAAAAGGTACTCAGTCTTTACACAACTGTTTCAAAATCTTGAGATTAAATTTGAACAACTTAGGAAAAAGGCTGAGGCTGAAGCACTGCCGTACAATACATTTTTGGAAAACGTTGCAGACGCTTTGAGCAAACAAATGGACATAAAATGTCCTTCCCTAGTTAACCTGATGAGAATTGATAGCCTTGTAATTTCGCTTCTTTGATTTTCGCGAATTAGTTGACCCTAGTCAAGCTAGATACTGTGCTGACATTGTCTATTATTTATACCAATTAATGCGAGAATTCATTTTGTAGGTCTTACTTCTGGTAGCGGTAATTTGGACATACAGTTACGTTAATTTTATCCCATACGCTATTGCGCTCGGTGTAAAAAGTGGCTCATGCTGTGATGACCAATATCCTCATCCTGACTTTGGAAAGTGGTACACGCTTTATCAGTTCCTGTCAGCTTGGCTATTGCCTGTAGTTCTAATAGCATTGCTTCAGTTTGGAATGATGTTGAAGCTTGTCACACATCAAAAGACGATCAAGGGAAGTACCTATCGCAGTCCTGGTCCAGAGGAAGGCAATAGCCGGGGTGGTAATAGAAGAAAGCCTAAGCGGAAAATGATAAAGATTCTCGTGGTCATTGTCACACTCTTTGCCACTCTCACTCTTCCCACACACATATGGTACCTGTGGTACGAGTTTAGTGATAGATCAAAGTCAGAGCGTTCTGGTCTGGAAGTACTGGAGATATTTACGTCATTGGTGTATATGCATGGTGCTGTTAATCCAATTATATACAGTATCATGGATAGAAGCTTCAGGGAAGACGTTAAGCTCATGCTCGGCCTAAAATCTCAGAAGAAAGAGTCGTTTTGTTTGCATGTTCTTAACGGAGCAACACAAGAAAGCTTTGAACATTAAGTGTATCAGTGTTTTGAGGCAAGACTATGTTGTAGATTTTGAAAACAAACTTGAAGTGCTGAGGAAAGGAGCTTCTTTACATAAACACTTGTATTTACTTGAACAAACAATGCCTTGTACAGAGACAATTTATTCCTAATAGAAATGCTGGGCCTAAAGTCTCAAAATATGGAACCATATCGTTTGCCGGTATCTAACGAGGGAACAAAGGATAACTTTCACCTTAAAGAATAACAATATTTTGAAGCAGGAGGAATATTACTGAGCTGGAATTTAATGTTGAAGATAGAACACATAATCTTCTATGCATAAAATAACCGTAGAACAGTATTTATCAACCTCCTCTTGTCACCCATGGAGTCTTTTTATATATAGTGGATCCCTTCATAGCTATCGGACAAAATACAAGCTTATACTTTCATTAGCAAGAGGTCTAGGGAATATATTTACAATGAAAGAAACAGTAAAAGCTTCTGCTTATTTTGAAGAAGCACTACTTTAGGGGTCATTCATTTAAGCAAAAGAAGCAATTGGATCATGATTCCACAGTCCCATGTAACGGATTGCCACAGTTGAGTTGAAATTTCCTCTTTGCTACTTAACCTCCTCACTACATATTGATCAGTCTGAGTTGAAGTAAATAAACACAGTATAAATACAATAAAAACTGGTGTACTTCGAATTACAAAACGCTCCATTTACACGAGCTTTCCAAAAACCTCAGGATTTTGTCTCACTTATCCATGAATCCTCATTTTATAGCCACCATCTACAGGAACGCAAGTTGCTCATTAGCTTTTGATAAAGAAAAGCATTTTCATCAATTAGGTTGCATTATAAACACAGTACAGGAATATGCAGTGCTGTTAGTAATCGATCATAGTCAGTGGTGTAGAAGGGGCGCGGGGGCAGCCCCCTAGATGTGACTTGAGGGGGACTCAGCTCTGCTTGCTCTGTAAATTTTTTGGAAATAAAAACATAGAAGAATCATTATTCTACTGCAAAAAGCTACTTTAGATTCAAAGAGCTGTCGAGAAATTGTTGGTTTACAAGAAATAGGGTATTGAAAATATGTTGGTTTCCGGTTAACATTATCATTTTCATATATAACTACCGGATTAACTTCAAAAGTTTCTTATAAAGATACATGCAAGAAAAGAGCCCCCCTAGCTATCAACAGAGCCCCCCTAGCTATCAATTTACTTCTACACCACTGGTCATAGTGCCTTGCTTTTTTCGCCTAGATAACTCTTTCTGTACATGTAACGTGATATTCTCAAGCACATCTTAAAAGAAAATAACTGTAAAAAACTTGAAAAAACTTGAACGACGCAACTTGTCTGGGGGTGTTGTAGCACAGCTTACATAAACAGACTCCAAAAGCTACAGAATAGACCAGTTAGAATAATAACTAACAGTGCATTCGACACCCCTGCCACACCACTATTAGCAAACCTTGGTTAAAGATCGATCAGCGAGCTTAACGAAAATGAGTTAAAAATTGATAACGTTTAAGTCCCTCAACGACCTCGTTCCAAATTACCTTAGACAACTTCTAATTCGAGGTAGAGGGCTGGTTCTCATATACTCATAAGCAGTTTCCGATGCAACAAAAGAATCAAGAAAGTTGAACCATGCATTTATCTCCAGATCGTAATCATAACATTGTACATGTGAGCCCATGTTGCTTTGCGCAAGATTATGTCCGAATGATTAATAAATGTAAATTGCGAGTTTGGATCAAACTTACATGTTCGAAATATCTTCCTTCCTTACATACCACCCTGTGTGGACATATTTTCTACTTGTATTGGCAACAGAGTTCTGTAGCGTGACGTCACGAAAATTCGGTTTTTGGAATATTTATTTTGGCTTTCTGAAAAGCGCATAGAAGTAGCTACTATTGACAAATTCCAGCTCGATCTGACAAATAATGACAGAGGTATAAGCACTTCAATTGTGATATGGTTCCTATCAAATCACAGTATTTTGAAGCTGGTTCAAGACGTTTAGGTTTATATGGTAAGTTGTCTGTCTTCAAATGGTTGTATTTCAGTCCAGTTTGATAAAATACATTGAACATTCTCATTGCATGCCTATTTTGAGGTGCGCTTTCACTCAACCTTGTCAAAATATGAAAATTCTAAAAATAGATTTTTATGCCATCATCTCTAATGAATTCTACTGAGTGCCTGTTAAACTCCTGTTATGTGCACCAAGGGCAATTTGTAAAGCAATTTTTAAGAGTTTCAGAAAGAACTCTTAATGGAGAAGGTGAAATATACTTGCAAGATAGCTAATTACAACAACAGCAACATCAACAACAACATTTTGAAGGTGAAACCCCCATTAAGTTAATCAGAATGCTGCTTTATCATAGTTTAGTCTCAGGATATTCGAATAAATAGTTATGGCTTTCTCAATGTTGGTATGAGGTAGATTCTTCCCTCATGGTACAAGACTCACCATGGGATATAGGGCTTCATGCATAGTATTTGGCAACATTACCAACTACCTGCAGTAAATCAGTGGCCCCAAAAACACAGAAAAACACATTCATCGATGTCGAACTTTAATGAAGAGTCGAACAGCTTTACTTTACACCTAAACCTAGACTATCTTTTAAGCATAAAAGTCTGTGGTCCATGTAATCCACTACCTGACACATTTTACTGCAATAAAACACCAACTTGCATCTGCTGCAGCATGAAAATTGACCAACTTTTCCACAAACGCATTTCTGGGCGAAAAGAAAAGATATTACTAGGTTAAGGCGGAGTTAACTCAGAAAGCATTTCAATATTAGTCTTAAACACGGTTGCCACAGAAAATGAAAAACATAATTCCTTGACATTTTCTTGACCAACAGGGTGGGAACAGTGATAGATCACGCCCTTTAAGGCCCCGCTCATTTGGTAGCTACGTCCATTATACTGCAAGAAAATAACTATCTTGCGACTTCAACACAACGGCATGCACTAAAGGACGTGACCAAAATGTGCAAAAGCACAGTTGGATGAAGTAAGGGAGAATAACATTTTGCAGGAGGTGTCTCTGCTTGAATTTTGGACTCATTTCAAAAGTGTAGGGACGCTTCGATAAAAGAGTGATGGCGTCGACATTGTTTTTTTGTGGCAACTGAACGGTTTATCTCCTAATTTTGGGCTATTTTACCCAACATGCAATCTGTGAGAGATAGATATGAGGCAAAAGGGCATTTCATAGCCCTTTTTACCCAAAGGTGCGTTTCATGCACTTGGAGCTGAAGATCTTTGGTGTACATAATGCAGAGGCGTGGTGACACACCTGTAGAGTGGAGGGGGGGGGGGCAAGTTCAAAGATTTTTTCAAAGCCCGCGAAAAAAATGTAAGAAATGTTAACTCGTTTTATAAAATTGAATGGTCTCGTGACTGCCCGGCTATTCAGTATGTCTAACTATGGAAGATTGTTGATATATCTATCACAGCACCGAGTATCATAAAAAATATTTACGAGAAAAACTTTTACTAAATATTGAATAGATTGTGACCAGTTCTCTTTAAGAGCCATGACTTAATTGTGCTGAATAGCAGGAAGATTAACACTAACAGAAATTTATCCTCAAATTTTTCCCTGACGTAGATGCTCCTTCAAGGCCTTTCCATAACTTCTCCTAGTTTTCACTGACTTCAAAAAGAAATTGACACTATGCCAGTTTTTCCAGGTTCTGTGGCAACCATAAAACATCCTATACTGCAACATAAGACTATAAAACTGCCACATAATTAGAGGCTCCTAACAGAAAAAAAACTAGTAGTTTCTATTAAAAATATGGGAGATTTTGAAATGTAAAAACATCTGCCTAGAACACACGTAGCAAAATCAATGAAGCCGAGGGTAAACTAAGAGCAAATGATCCTTGAAACTCCTCTGAGTCACAAATAACTTTAGTCGAATGTAAACTCTGTTAAAAGTGTGATACCTACCTGTATTCTGATCCAGAGCTCTTGTCTAAAATATTGCATCGTTAAAGTCATTTCACATTCCAGCTTTAAATTCATATTTTCCTTTCTTTCCTGCAAAATGTTTTCAGTTCGTTTTGCAAACTCTTTCTCCTTGCAATTTTTGAACTTTTGCAAAATCTCTTCGTAAAAGTTCTTAAAATATCTTCGTCTTTCTTTAATAAAGCTTAAAAGCAATTCACCGTAAAATCTTTTTGCTTCAAGAAGTGAGAAGGCTGCGATCTCATGCTGCTTCGAAAGCAAAGTCGAAGAATTCTGTGAGGAAATTGGTTGGCTTTTTGTAAAACTCATCAGAGCATCAGCAATTACAGTTTCATCTTGTGAAAGTAATTCTGTTGTTGCAGCTGTAAAAAAGGAGATGCTTCAAACACAAAACGAAACTTTGGATGAGCCTTGAATGTAGTATTTGCAATATTGAAAGCTGAAGATCCCAGCTGAAGTGAAATGAACAGCAATGTGAGAATATAACTAAAGGAACAATACAAATATGCAGATGCAAGCATAACTATACTAATATAAAGATATACTATTACCAGTAGTAAATAATGGTTAAATATATACACTACTATCATCCTCAAATCATCCTTGATATTGTTGATAGCTCTTATTGTTTATTGTTGTTAGTTTTACTATAAGAATTCTGTAAGAAACTTACAACTCTCAATCTTCCCATGTGTTTTTTCCTCACCACTTTGATCATCAAATCTATAGCTTTCGATGTTAATTCCCTTCCTTGTTTCACTAATTCCTTCTGTCAAAAAAGCTTCCTTCGCACTAATTGAATGTTTCTTGATACTTGCTTCGGTCACACTTGTTTGATCGGCTGATGAGATGTCCTTCGAAGTCGAGAAAACAGTCCCAAGCGTATTAGTTGCATGGTCATCGCACTTGCTACATATTGAACAGGCCTCGTGTGTATTACTTTCTTTCATTGGATAGCTTTTTTTGCTATGGCCTGCTAGCTTTCTCTGTTTCCTGCTAGATTTGAAGTTACTATTCAAAGTAATATCCGAACAATCAGCTGTCTTATTGTCTCGAAACGCTCCCTTATTAACATTGGTGGTCAACTCCTTAGGCGTCCAGATAGTCTTAGATTTAGTTTTATTAGCCTGACTTTGCAAAACAGAACTTGCATTAATGCTTTTACAACCATTTTCAATAACTTCATCTGAAATTACAGAATTCTTTCCACGATCTACAGAAGGGACATCATGTGCACAAACAGCTTTAGCCGGTTCAACAGTAAGTTGACAACTTGGCGAATGATCATTGGACACTGTATCTAGAGTTCTCTGTTCCAAAGCCGGTGATCCGTTGTTGGAAAGTCTTGCACTCCTCCAATTACTTAGCGGGTTATTTTCCCTGTCTTGCTTTTCCCTTGACTCAAATTCGAACTTGTCACAGTAGGCTTTTCCCATGAGGATCATTTCATACACACCTTTTTCCTTCAGACGCTCTTCTTTTAAAGAAGGCAGCCTACTAAATATGTTTTTTAGTTCTTTTACGAAGTTTTCTTTCGTGATTACACTTCGAATACCTGTCTTTGCATGATTTTTCTTTCCACCAAACTCAGAAACAAATTGTTTCGTCTCATCCGCTGGAAGGTCCTCAGAAATAATGTCAAAATGCTGTCTTGGAGTGAATTTAAGACCATGTGGTTTCTCAGAAGATGGCATATATAGCTGTTTTGTTGCTAAATTCAACCGTCCCTTCTTTTCATTTGAGACAAAAGCTTTTAGAATGGCCAAATTGTCTGATCTAAATTTATTGACGTGATAGTGATTTGAATTCTGACTATGGAAA
Organism: Cassiopea xamachana; assembly: GCA_900291935.2. Taxonomy (NCBI): domain Eukaryota; kingdom Metazoa; phylum Cnidaria; class Scyphozoa; order Rhizostomeae; family Cassiopeidae; genus Cassiopea; species Cassiopea xamachana. The sequence continues at coordinate 18,912,487 of OLMO02000262.1, forward strand.
GAATGATTAACAAAATCCTTTTCTGAGTCGCTATACATGCTCTTTTGCCTTTCGCATCCTTTTTCTTCCTTTGGTTTTATTGGCTCTCCTTTTACACTAAAATTGATTTTACCGTATGATTCTCTATTAGAAATTGCATCGAAGGTATTGCATACCGTCGACGCTACATTGGGTCTGGTACGTCGTGCTTTTAAGTCGAATTGCTTCCCGTTATTGTTGAGCAATTGACTTAATGTGGCACTTTCACTGGATGCTGATTCCTGAAGCTTCACTGGGCATATATGTGTTTCAACTACAACATTATTTTCTTTGGAGCAATGAGAACATTTATAGGAAGCCTTATAAAATGCTTTGTCACAAAACGAGTCCTTGTGCTGTTGTGAAGTGTGCCGTGTTGGAGTCCCTAGAGGACATTGAAGAGATGCTTGCGGGATTTCCCCACTGCTACTCGACTTACCAAAAAACGAAGAGGGTGATCGATTCCTATATTCATTCAGAAGATTGCACTTTGAAAACAAGGGTTCAAACTGGTGCCTGCAAGAGCTATCAGAGACTATCCGTAGCCTTTTTCGTGGCGCAGCATCTGTAAGATCGCAGAACCTTTTTGTTGGTGGGGAGCCACAAGCTTCTTTAGAACATTTCTTTCTCCCTAATATGCTTCCGGCATCTTCATGATAATCCAGACCAATATGTTGCTGTCTACAATTCTGCTTGCAAACTTCACTCACAACACTACGTGTGTCCAGCCCGCCTTCGATATTTGACGTTTCTTGAGCATGTAGTAAATCACTGTCTGGAGTTGGCTGTTTAATACCAGATCGTACATTGACACTCTTCAGCAATCCAATCATGTTGAAGTATAATCCCACCCCACAGAAAAACTGTTGCAAAATGTAAATACTGATGAATTCTGCAAAACGTTTAGTAGAAGTCTAATATTCTCTTGATTGTTGTGTTCTATTTATTGAGGGTTTTTCTAATCTGACGCAAAATCTGAGACGCTAGTTTTGTGACGCAAAATCTTTGACAAAATCTTTGTGACGCAAGATCTGTGAAGCAAAATCTGTGATACAGCTTTCGTATGTATTAGCAACTGATGCTGGATGATGAATCCGAAACATGTTTTGCATAATTAAACAAATAGTTGTCATTTTACGCATCGTATTTAATTTTATTGAGAAACTTTGGAAAAATCAGTGATGCAGATCTATGACATGATACATTTCTCGATGGCTTAAAAAACAGATAGGTTATAACAATTACACTGGCAAAGCTAATAACTATCTTGAGAGTTGAACATAACAGTGAGAAATAAAACACCATGATTTTCAGTAGAATCTACACCATTTCTTTCTATAAATTCAGTTAAAACTTACAATACACTATGGACAATATGCCACATGATGATAGCACAGGGAGCATGAAAATGTATTACAGCCCTGTAACTACAAACTACTGCATCAATACTGATGTAGGGCTTTGAGGGTTAGGTTATAAGTAAGAGTCATGAGCAGGGGTCAATAGAAATTGAAATGAAAATATACATACGAATGGTGGCAATGGTATGGACAGAGAAAAAAAGCAAATGAATAGGTTTGGAAGGGATTGGGTGAAATTTTGTGTCAAATGGAAAACTTATTGACTAAGGGACTACTCATTGTATACAGAGAGACTTCTCAGCAGCTATGGAGGGACAGCAAAGAGATTTGATGGTGGGACCCCCTGCACCAAAATACAGCGAAGTAACAATTTGGAAAATTTAGAGGGCCCGCCAAAACCGTTACTGTCTGAAGTTGATTGAGTAAGACACTTCCATCCCAGTTAAATACAATTCACATTATTTGGGGCCTGAAATTAAAGGTGCCAGTTACCAACTGAAGGTTGTAAACCTACCTAGCCTGGCAATTCCCAAGTTTTTCATCTCAAGGGAGACCCATATAATGCTAAATATATAAGGAATAAAACATATAGGTCTAATAGAAATTGAGGAAGTTTTAAAGCTGAATAGTATGGTAAAGAGGAGATGATAGTTTTAGGATGCATCAGAAGAGTTCAAAAAGGCAATAATTGATTCCATGAACCCTCATGTATCCAGTGGAAGCAAAAATAAGACCCCAAAACAATTAGAAATAAAGCAAAAAGAAGATAAAAATGCTAAAGATGAAAATGTAAGGCACTTAGCTTTTGGCTATCTTTGAAGCCTAGCAAGAAAATTCCATATAAAACTTGTAAATTCTCTTTAAAATGTTCTCCTAATGAGGTCTGGGATTCTCACATATAGAAATACACATTCCAATGTTTTCATGTGAGCAAATACTATCATACTATCATACAGTATGATACTTTCATACTATTTAAGATAGTGATGTTACTTTAGGTGTGTTTAGATGCAATTTGAAAAAGCATTTGCCTACATCATCATTTCTAAAATAGTGGGGTGCGCCCCCAAGTGGGTGAAGTTCAATGCTAGAGGGGCATATCTGACCTTGGGGAACAGGTATAGATATACAATTTTCATAGATAATGGTCTCATTTATAAAAAGTGGGGTTGCAAAAATTTTCTCTTTCCATGGGGGTTCTTGCAAAAAATAATTAAGAAACACTAGATTAGATGAATGATGCTGCTTTAAAGTAAAAACAACTCTTACAATTATCAACTTCATACTGAAATACATAGTATGGTAATAAAGGAATGTGAAAAGCTCCCTAATAAGAAGTATTTATAAAAGAATACATAAAAAATGAAATTCCATGCAACCATTACATGGCTTGAAAGAAACAATCTATGATTTCAAAGGGGGGGCCATTTCATGTAACTTCCCAATCAAAGTAAATTTAGTTCCTACTCTCTAATTCATTTGCTGAGATCTATCCTATTTCTCTTTTGCTTTTGCCTTCTTCCCTTCCTTGGAATCTAGCATAGTTTCTGTGAAAAATAAAGCATGAATTTGATAAATAAATATTAACCAAAATAGGAAGTGATAGGTTATTCAGATAATATTAAACAGAAAGAGAAGCCACATAGAATGCAAACATAAGCATTACTTAAGCACCAATGCTATTTGCAGCTACAATCAAAGATATGGGAATAACAACTAGATATAATGCTTATATGAATAAATGTGTAGTTAATAATTAGGATATGCACCCACAAGTATCAGAAATGTTCACTTTCTATTAAATAGTCTCTCTAATGTTAACTCACCTACTTTGCTTATTTGAGATGCTATCCCATCTTTTAAGTCTGTTATGCTGAAAGAGATAAATTAAAAATCAAGTCATGAACTTTACCATTTCTACATTTTAATACAATACATCTGAAAATGCCATACCAGCTGACAATGACACAATGATCCCAAAATTTGAAGGTGGCAAAAACTGAAAAAACTGCAAAGCAGCAACATCAACTATTGTTACTCATCACTTCCTCTGCTTGTTGCTGATAAGCCACCATCATAAAAAAGTGACCCCCAAATATTCTAATTCTGAGGGGCAGAATTTATGTCTGCTGGGTCCAGATTCAACTATTTGAGGACAAAATTGAGTCTGCATTTATTATGCATTTATTTTCACACAATACCTAATTAATTCTTCACCCATATACAAAGATTTAATAGATGCTCTCAGGAAATAGAAAGCAAAAAATAACAAACATACTTTTCTTGAGTATCAAAATCAACTGTAACTTTTGAGTCTTTGTCATCTAATTTCATTTTTTTCCTTTCTTCTTTTTGCTAGAAGGGCATGCAATTATGAGCATATTGACCAAACAGCACAGAATGCCATGCCATATATATATTGTAGCCTCCAAATAAAAGTTGTTAGTGCTACAATTAATCTTCATGCTAGCAAATCCAAAACACAAAAATCATGGAGGCTGAGAGTGTGCCTTAATTTATTTGGGTAAGTAACTAAGTAATATGCTAAAATGCTCCTATAGATGGAATTTGAACAATTCATTTCTTATGTAGCAGGATACATGTGATGTGGTGAGATAATCAGAATTAATGAACTTACATCCACTGTTGAATTCTCTAAATCATCAAGCATTTTCTGTTTTCGCAGGTCATTAACAACATTTGTCATTGATGCTGTCTTCTTTGCCCGTTTTCCTTTAGAGTGACATGACAAACAGAGTAAGAAATCAATTAACAATGAAAAAATTTGTTAAGGTTGGCACAATTAAGTATCTATTTTCAATATAAAAAGAAATGTTAAAGGACAGATGCATGATGGAAGACTTCATCCTTGTAGTTGGAGGTTGAATTCCTTATATTTATCTTTTAAGGCAGTAGAGTATATTTATTCTTTAACAGTCAACATTGACAACGTACATTGAGGCTAGATTTTTGAGTTGACATTGATGTGTGGCTTATCATTAAATGCTCTTTACTTCAAAAACTATATCATATCAACAGCAAGAAAAAAAATTACACCTACCTGATAATGCTGTTTTCTTTGCTGAAGAGCTTTTACTAATTAAAGGTCTTTCTTCTTCATCTTTATAATCAAATCCCTGATATTCTGACCTGGAAATAAAATGGAGACTTCAAACAACTGACTAATCTCCAGGAGGAAACTACAACAGAAATATAGCAAATATATTAACAAAAGATGTAACATGTACTTTTCATTTTTCTTATCCTGATTAAAGCTATAGTTTCATGACCAATGCTTAAGAATTATGTTTATTAATCATATCAAATAATTAGTGAGCACTGGCAGTCCACGCCCAGAAGAAATTGGTGCAAGAGCATCAATATACACATGCACCCTCATTTGCATGAGTGATTGGTCTTACTTATTTGGAATTGCATATACAATCCAAGATCTGTGCATCCAAAATTCAGAGTTTCTTGTTGCTGAAGCATGTCAAATGTCTCATTTATGATAAAACAGGATAAAGCAGAGTTAAGAAAGCAAAAGTTGACAGTCACTAGTGGTACAGTTGTGAGAACAAATGTCACATTTGGCATGTGTGATTGCACGGTTGTTAGTTATGTTGGTATGGGCAATTTTTCACTGATACTGGGGATCTTGCACATTTGTGGTCACACTCATGTGCGATTGCATGTATCTCCAGGTATGGACAGCATGGGTTATGCCAAATTATTTTTGCAGTGGGGACAAGTAGCAAGGCTTCACATGCCGTCCCTGATTTCGACTGATTGCTACACCACGCGCAACACCCCCAAACCTGGGTGGTAAAAGGATAGCCCCTCGGCCCAGACATGGAGACCTTTAAAATCACATCTTTCAACGCTGAAGGAATTACATGTACCAAGTGCGATATCCTCTCGAACCTACAAGTCGACATCCTATGTCTCCAAGAGACCCACAAGGACACGACGCCCCCAAAGATACGAGGCATGCACCTGATTGTTCACCACGAACACCCAAAGCATGGAAGTGCCATATACGCCCAAGACAAATCTATCATCACAGCATCTCTGGACTTGTCTTTCGAGGAGATGGAGATACTAAGAGTTGAAACATCACAGATCACCATCACGTCAGTTTACAAGCCTCCCACAAAACCATTTGCCTGGCCTCAAATTGTAAACCCTGAGAGTAGACCCATGATCACTATCGGCGACTTTAACAGCCACAGCACTTTATGGGGATATGACCAAAATGACAGCAATGGGGACATCATGGAAAACAGGGCAGCCCCCAATGATTATACTATCCTCCATAGCCCGAAAGACAAACCCACATTCATGAGTGCACGCTGGAAAAAAGGCTACAATCCTGATTTAGCATTCGTTTCATCTCGATACTTCAGTAGCTTTGAAAGGACCGTAGAGGATCCGATCCCAAAATCTCAACACAGACCTGTCACTCTGAGTACCAAACCAGCAGTAAAAGCAATGGAATCCAATCAAATTCCCCGTTTCAACTTCAGAAAGGCCAAGTGGGAAAACTTCACCAAAGACCTAGATAATAAGATCACATCCATTGAAGCAGACCCAAAAAATTATGAGGCCTTACAGAAGCTAGTATGGGAAGTAGCAAAGAAAAACATTCCAAGAGGTTGCAGAAAATCATACATTCCATGCCTAAATGACGAGAGCAAAGAGATTTATGAGATGTACATTGATGCATACAACAAAGACCCATTCAGTGACAAAACCGTTCAACTAGGAGAAGATCTCATCTTACTGCTAGCAAATGAAAGATCAGAACGATGGAAAGAATTGATTACCTCCACTGATTTGACTCATAACAGTAAAAAGGCCTGGAAAATCACAAAGAAGCTAAACTCTGAAAAATGCACTCAGGCCAGAGTAGCTGCAGTCAACCCAAACCAAGTGGCAAACCACTTATTACAGAATGGAAAACCACCCAACAGAGAAAAAGGACACCAAAAGAGACTGAGGACCAAAATGGACCAAGCCATTGCTGAATGTGATGACCAGTTGGAAGAATTCTCACTCTCAGAACTGAGAAACACTCTCACCTTTATGAAAACCGGAAAGGCATGTGGCCTTGACGGGATTACAACAGAGATGATCCAACACTTTGGACCGACATGCATGTCTTGGATCCTAAATCTTTTCAACAAGTGTGCCAATACAAAGAAAATACCAAAAGAATGGAGGAAAGCTAGAGTTGTGGCGCTGCTAAAACTCGGCAAAGACCCAGCAAAAAGTAAAAGCTACCGGCCCATCTCACTGCTTTGCATCTTATACAAGCTGTATGAACGTATGATCATGGCCCGCATTGCACCCATAGCGGAAGAACAACTCACTCCAGACCAGGCTGGATTCTGACCAGGATGTTCAACATGTGGTCAGCTTCTGAACCTTACTCAATATATAGAAGACAGGTACGAAGGGAAACAGATCACAGGAACTGTCTTTATTGACCTAACGGCAGCTTATGATACCATGAATCACAAAACTCTACTCCTAAAAGTGGCACAGATGATGAGGAATAAAAAGATTGTCTCTATCATACAGTCCCTGCTTGAAAATAGACGATTCTTTGTTGAACTGGACGGACGAAAGAGCAGATGGCAGAACCAGAAGAATGGCCTACCACAAGGGTCAGTGCTCGCCCCTACTCTTTGTAATATATACACTAATTACCAACCGGAATTCGACCACATCCGCCGATTCATCTATGCAGATGACCTCTGTCTTGCAATGCAGTCATCATCGTTCACTACTATCGAAACGAGACTGACAGAGGCACTTGAAGGCCTAACTAACTATTACACTAACAACTTTCTGAATGCCAACCCAGGGAAAACACAGGTGTGCGCCTTTCATCTGAACAACCACACCGTGGACAAACAACTCAATATCACCTGGAATGGCCAAGTCCTCGAAAATGACCGTTTCCCAAAATACCTGGGAGTGACCCTCGACCGAACCCTGTTGTTTGCAAAGCACGCACAAAATGTGAAGGCAAAAGATCCAAAAACATTGCGGATGACAGCTCTGGCTCTCAGCTACTCAACAGCCGAATATGCCTCACCTGTATGGGCTAGGTCATGCCATGCAAAAAAGATCGACCCTGAATTAAACAATGCATGCCAAATAGTAACCGGACAGCTGAGACCTACACCACTACCACTCCTATACAGAACAGCCGGGATCGCCCCACCTCAAACCCGGAGGGAGATACAGGCAAGGACGCATAAGCACTCGCAGGAGAACGACAAACGACACCCGATGTTTGACCACAAATACCCCCAGAGCAGACTTAAATCCAGGAACAGCTTCAGGACTGTGGAAAGTCTGGACCCCAGTTTATCAGCATTCTGGCGTCGGAAAGCCTGGAACGAACTGGAAACCTACCCAAATGAGGCAATCCAGCCGCCAATTGAAGAATTACCAACTGGGACAGATCTTCAAAGAAAAGACTGGGTGTTGCTCAACAGAGCAAGAGCCAAAGTAGGAAGGACGGCCATTACCCTGCACAAGTGGAAACTCGCACCTTCTAGCAAATGCACATGTGGCCACCCCAACCAAACAGTCAACCACATTCTCTCAGAATGCCCACAGGGTCCCCACTGCACCGATCAAGATCTTCGAGAATGCAACGAGACAGCCCGAGTTTGGATAACCCATTGGCGTGATAAGATATGATGATGATTTTTGCAGTACTTTGATTTAATATTGAAATAACATAGCATCCCAAATTTTGCTAGTTTTGCTCACATTGCAATTACTAATCCTCCTAACTTAGGGCAGGGATCTCAACTTTGCAGACCCATGAGCCATTTGCAGCCCACAGAACAATAGTTTGTGGCCCCTAACTGAAAAGGAAATATAGTACCTGCAGAAGCAGTTCCCCTCCAAAGGGCCTCTAATCCTATCAGGGCTGGGCTAAGACACATAAGTCTCATGCACTCCACAATTCCAAGACATCAGTTGGTACGTCATGCTAATATAAGTATTTGGGGATATTTTTTAACAATTTTGTTTAGAAGCCCTAATACAGCCTGGCCACACCCTGAACATGCCTCCAGTGGCCCCCAGGTAAACTGAGTTTAAGGCCTCTGGCCTAGGGTATCAATCTATATCACAAAACACCAAATCATGTCTACATTACACCAATATACATCTTCTATAAGTTAGGGGCATGCACATCTTCCAACTCTCATACCTTGGCCATGAGACTCATAGTTTCCAACCAAATCTCATGGTCTCATGGTATAACCTCAAAATCTCACGGTTTCGACCAGAAGAGCAAACATCTAAAAACTCTAAAGAGGTAGTAAAAGCCTACAACTATAAATAAAAAAACCATATGGTTGAGGAGATATAGTCTATAAACAGTAATTATATATAATGGCAACAGTAATGTGGACATTCAACTTAAAATTCTTTTGTTTTCGAACATTTCATAACAGTTATATATTTAGGAGGGGCAAGCCTATTTATGTGATAAGATGAGACACCCTCATCCATTGTAGATTAAAGAACAATGTTCTCTAAATATTGGCAGATGACAGTGCCTGTTTACCATCTTACCTCTGAATCTCAAGGTATTTCAAAGCTGAATTGTGAAATCTCACGGTTCTAGGTTTTCAGAGGTTTGAAGGTCTGAGCATGTGGTGCAAAATACATATATTTACAAATGGAATAATGAAAGTATAGCATACTTGATTTTTTGTTTCGAAGGTGTTTGTCCAGTTGTAGTATGATTGTTATCAAGTTTGTTGGTTGCTGAACCAGTTGAAGATTGTGGTGAATTTTGAGGCTGTGAATCTTTTTTAGGTGGTCCTCTTCTTGGATACGTGCAAGATAGTTCAATTATACCATTTTTCTCAACTTCTTTATATAACATCACTACATTCAATGGAATTTGCTGTAAGCCATCACTGCTACTAAGCTTCTTTCTTCTCTTTTTAAGGTCTAAAAATGTAAATATGTACTACATTTTCTTACAATGGCTCTGATACAAAACATATCTTGTGGGTTTAATGTTATTTATGCACAAAAACCTTCAAGTAAACTAAAGTCTAGGATTTGTGAGCCAAACATTCTGTAAATCTGGAGAAAAAGAGTGTGCGAAAGAGAGACTGAGATATAACCAATATCACTAGGAGGTCTATTTTTCAACTTCTGTTTTCTTAGAAATCAAATGTGATCAATGTCAAATACGAGAAGTTAGTTTGACGATTGACACAAGCCCTGGCTGCAAAGCTCGATTGATGCACGGACAAGTTCTACTTTTAAGAATTCATGGTGCGTGCCTGAGGTAGCTTCCCGGATTTTTTTACGCGGATCAGATTTCATACTGTTTGTGGCTAATCATGAGTGTCTGACTATTCGCCTCTTCAAAATAGCCACTATACTGATTGTGCGCTTCCAATATTGGACAGCACGCAAGCCATTGCGCGGGCAAGATATTGTGGGCGCGCAGAGTAGCACCCCAGTTTGTGTCATTTCATTTATTTTCATTTTTCATTTCATTTAAAACTTGTTTATAAAGGGTTAGAATTCAGTTGCCTGATTTACAATTTCACATGCTTGGGTGCTACTCTAAGGCCCTAAATGCTTCGGGTTGCACCAAACTCATCTCTCCACGTTCGATATAGAAACTAATGCAACCTTCTCTGCAAAGCTTGCATGGACTACACTTTGGAGAAAAAGCTTATCATAATTTTGATAGGCCACAGCACAATAATTGCAGGCCAAAGAAATGAAATTATTGCCTTGGTTCTCCTTTAATGAAATTCTTCCTCCAAACTGTGCATCGCCTTCATCTTCGCTGCCTGAAATGTTCCAATCGTCTTCCGTTGCCATTCTGCTTTGCTGCATTTTCGATCTTAATCTGCAAATTTCCAGCTTTTCATCGCGTCCTCAATCAATGGCTTCTTCACCCTTGATGCCCTGTACTTAATGTTGTCCAATGACGTCATGAAGCACTTTCGCTCTACTATGTCCTTTTACTCACATTTGAGGTTCAATATTTTAAGTGTTTATGTGTGTTAAAAATCATGGTTTTATTAAAATTTCTTAAGGTGTCAAACTACTGAAATAGAATTTCAGCTATAACACACGGGATCTGGCCAATACTTTGGCAAGAAGTGCCATTGATTGAAAACACTACGCGATTTACTTTTCCATAAATGAGTATTTTTCAATCATGAATTCGAAAATATTTTTCATGAAATAAAAGTACACGTTTGTTATAAGAACGTTTGTAAGAAAATGAGGCTCAAATGGCCAGAATCTTACGAAAATTAAGAGGCTCAATTTCCAAAATTAAGTTTTTTCATTGGCCAAAAATCCTTATTTTGTCATTATTGCATTCAAAATGTTAAAGATGGAATTCAAATTCAAGTTTGCAATGTTAGTAACGAATGCGTGGCCCATTTTAGCCAGTTTTTTTAGAAAGTTAAGAAAAATTTAGGAAAATCTTAAGCTCAATTTCGGGAAAAGTTAAGAAAATCGAAGCTCTGGCAAAATTATGGTTTTCTTTCAAAAAATACGTGTAATATCTCTCATCTCGAGCAAAAGGCTTTTCCGAAGGCTCTGCTCATGAATAACACAGAATAGAGAGGTAATAGAGGAATAGAGAGGTTATTCTTACGATCAAGGATATTTTATATTTTATGTGCACTGTTCACACTTAGCCTCACTTTGGATCCTTGATATGAGTATGATGTTTTGACAACAGTTCGCGTCATTGTAGTGCAAATGCCAGAGAGTAAATTAACAAGAAAACTTTGCAAGAAAATTTGAGTAGCGTGGCTTGATATACTTCGATAGTATATCTTTCTGTAGAACACTTGAAGATGTAATTTGTAAAAGAGGTGGACTACGCTGGAGATCGAAGACGAGCTCCTCATGAGTTCAGCATGCTTTGGCGCATAAGATTACTGCTTCTTTTAGGGATCCTTTTATTGGTTTGTCAGTCAAATGCAGGTAAGGAAAAACATGCCTATTTATATTTGATTAACACTGATGAGGATCTTAATGGAACAGTACAGACTGTTTCGTGGATCCTAATGCGACTATACAAACTGTCTAACTTTGTGTGAAATGTCGCTCTTCATTTAGCAAATGTTCTATCGCTTTTTTAGAACAATTTTTTATTGCTAATAGAAAATTTTTACTCAAGAGCTGACAGCGTATTTGTGTTCTTGAATGTCCTTCGTAGGAACAATTGATGTTGCAGAAATCCTGACGACATTGCAACAAAATCAACGGACTCCATTAATTTCAGTGAAGCTGTCTGAAGTGGTCATTGACAATGACGTAAGCTTACCAATTTGCAATTCAAAGTACTCGTTGACGTCATAAACAATTTTTCAGCCCAACACCATATAACACCACTCATATTTGGTGTATGACTTTTTAGATCTGCAAAAGTATATTGTACACCATGAAATAGTACTTACATAAGTGGTCCTTTTAAATTGACTTGTGTTTACATCAGCTAGCTGCAGATGATACCATAGTTTTAGTTTACAATGAGCTTAATTAAGTATGTTTGAGCATGCAATTTGCATAAATGTAAAAGATGTAGCTTGAGGACTAGATGCATGCTACTTGTCCTTCTAAATATCTATCCCCTATACTTGAAGTGAAAATTACATGGGCAGATACATTACGTGAGTAGATAAATTAACTCAGTCTCTTTTGCATGATGAAATATATCCTTGTTTGTCTTCTTGTTTGGTAAAATCTTGAGTCATTTTCTTTTGGTGCTTGTTTATGGATATGATTCATTACTAGGTAAATGTTACCTGTACTCAACTTCAGTATGGAATTGGAAAAGCAAGTCTTCTTTTTATGTTTGCTATTTTACCTGTTGGAAGTAGTAGTGGAAACATAAGTGTTAGGTAAAGCTTCTCTAATTTTTATAATTATTTTATGTGACTTGCTTTTATTTTAATTGAGTTTATGATATAAAATTTTAATGAACATTAGACTTTTCACTGGTATGGTTTACAAGCTATTCAATTATTGGATTTTGCTAGTCAATAATGGATAAATTTTGACATCTTGGTCTAAAATTCAGTAGATTTTAAGATGGATACACGCTTTTTTATAAGAAAAAAGTGTATAAAAAATGAGGCTCAAATGGTCAAATCGTAAGAAAATCGTAAGAAAATCACAAGGCTCAATTTCCAAAACTTAATGTTTTTATTGGCCAAAAATCAATATTTTGTCATTATTGTATTCAAAGTGTTAAAGATGGAATTCAAATTCAAGTATACAATATTAACAAGGAAAGTGTAGACCATTTTAGCCAATTTATTTCAGTAAAAGTTAAGAAAACTTTACTAAAATCTCAGGCTTAGTTTTTGGAAAAGTTAAGAAAATTAGGGCTCAGGCAAAATGACAGTTTTCTTATAAAAAAACATGTATCTCAATCATTATCAAGAGATCTTGTTAAGAATGTGTATGAAGCAGACCTTGTTATAGCCAACTGCTTTATGTGTGGTAATTAGCACAGGAAATTGATTTTACATACATGCAAGATGAAATATATCCTTGTTTGACATGTGAAATACTTTTACATAAGCATGTGTGGATCATATCAAGGAACAGTCCAACAGAAGTTAAATATGCAATAAAGGTAGCATTTACTAAATTAACTTTTTCAAAGAAAGAGTGAAACTTGGTTGAAATGTAGAGCAATCCTTGAAGCATCCACCCTCTATTTAAGATGTTAAAAGCGTGATTGCTTTCATTCAGCATTATTTCAGCTGGTGACTCAGTGCCTGTTGCATGCTATGGCTCTAGTTTGAATAATGGTAGACAGTATCTTTCAAGCAACTCCACTGGGAAGTCAGGGTATGTCTTTTTCTGGACATTTTGAAGCATGCATTTTTCCATAGTATAGAATAAAATTTAGCCTTATATCATGTTTAAGCCTGCTTTTATCTTCATTTTTCTATTTTTCATTAAAGTCTGTTTTTATATTCAAGTTTCTCTTTCTATCTTCATTTTTTTCAGCAATGTCATTGTGACTTTAGCACCATCAGTTAGCATCTGTAATGAATACATATTTGTGAAAGGATACACCACAAGTGCCCAGAGTTTTACAGTTCAATTGAGGTAGGTTTTATGCATTAGAAAAAGCATTCGTGGCAATATATGTGCTGAATTTTTGCTGTTGTTACACCTTTGCACACTTAATTCCACACATGACTGAGCAGTACAGAAACATCAAAATAAATTTCTTTTATCATTATTTTGTTTAATGTACAAAACTCATTTACTATGGTGTATAGTTTGCATATGTCAATTTTAACACTCAGGCCAGGACTATGGTGAATGAAAGACCTAATTATGAATACCACAATATTCCAGCTAATTAGTATGGAATTTTTAAGAGTAAAGAGTAGATGTATTTTGAGAAAATGCAACTGGTATGTTAGTTTTTATGAGCAATCATGCCAGCCTTTTAAATATGTTTTTCTTTAATTTTCAGTGAGCCAGCAATTAGTCCTGTCATTGTTAACTGTTTTGTTAGTACTGCATCTTTAGCAATTGCAAACAGTATGCAGTTAAGATTCACACAAGCAACTGTTCTGCCTCAACAGACTCAGACAATGGTATGTTTTTGTTTGGTTTTCCAACTTTGTGATCTCTTGATGTCATTGAACCTGTGGTGGTACTTTCATCATCACCAAATACTTTTGTGGACTTTAGACTATTTTCATGCATTGTCAAAATGGTTACTAAAGTATAATCTTAGATTGTTTTGATTATGTATGCTACTTCATGTAAACCTGCTCTTCAATTGTATGGAGAACAGCATACCTTTCCTTTCTGTCTTCGTGACTTATGATGATTATCATGAATAACTTGTTTTGTGAATACTGTCTTGACCATTCCAGGTTACATTTATTGTCCAAAGATCAGGCCAACCAGTTAAAGTTTCTTGCCAAGCTCAATCCCAGAATTGTTTATCTGCTGATAGCATAAGAGCTACATCGTCAGTAATTTCTTCTGTGAGAAGCCAGATTGTATTAAATGGCACCTCAGTTGTTTCAATGGTAGCCGGAAGTACTACAATTGCAGCTGTTGCCACACCCACCATCAATTCAAGTGCTGTTAATGAAACAGCCATAATTTCTTCTCAATCATTTAGTTCATTAAGTTCTTCTAGTGGTAGTATAAATGATAGTACTTCTCCATTTAGTTCTTCTCTTTCCTCTGTTTCATCTACCTTAAACAATACATCTACTTTGAACACTACATCTATTGCATCTTCATTGCCAATTTCAACTGCACCTGCTAGAACTTCTGTGTTGCTTGCATCATCCACATTGTCTATACCTCTACCAACAACATCCCCATTTCCTAGTTCCTGCCAATATTTGTTCAATTCCTCTCAAGGTAAATGTCCTAGCCAATGATCTATATGTTTTGATTTTTCATCAATTGTGCCCAATCGATTGCCTACTAAGTTCTATTGTTTAGGCAGATTCTTTACTTTATATGTCATTTGAGTTATTGTAGGATAATTTTTGCAGTGGTTTGTGTTAATTTATTTTTATTTATAAAAAGGAAATACTGTTTTTTCAATGTAATCAAGGAGCCTTCTTACATTATATACTATATTATCAATATTATATATTATATTACCTTCTTATATTATCAATAATCATAGCTGAAGCATAGTATTTGCAAGTCAAGTATTCAAATTACTATTAGAATAATGAATGTAGATAGACCTAGTAATCATGTCCAATTTTGCTATGAAACAAGAGAGCTGTGTATTACGATGTCAGTACACCATTGCTTGAAACCAAAGGTTTTTTGAAGCTTCTCATATCTGATTTAACATTTTAAAATGCAAATAAAAATTTCACTATAACTAGGTAGTTTGTATTTACCAGACTTTGTATGAAAAAAGTAACATTGTGCAAGTTTTTATTATTTTTCATAGTAATTTGTTGTATTCCATGCCACCCATGCAGCCTCACATTAAACAATTTGTCTCCTTTTGCAAACACACCATTTGGAGCTTTGAATGTTGAGTGCCTACCACGATAAAATATATTCCTTTTCTTCAGCTTCACCTGTGAACTTTGTTGTCAAGGAGCCTTCAATCACTGCACATCCTTCCTACATGGATTACAGTAATCTTGGTGATCATGTTTCATATATTGTTCTTGATGAAGCACTAGAAG
Source organism: Cassiopea xamachana (assembly GCA_900291935.2). NCBI lineage: Eukaryota > Metazoa > Cnidaria > Scyphozoa > Rhizostomeae > Cassiopeidae > Cassiopea > Cassiopea xamachana. The sequence goes on from OLMO02000262.1 coordinate 18,928,100, forward strand.
GGTCATCAAATCTTATTCTCCAATGTCGGCTGAAACAAATTGGTGTTGCAGATATAGGAGCAAGGATTTGCGGATCTGATGGGTCACCCATAGGAGGAGCATTGGTGATAATGCTAAGTGATATCACCATACAGTTGCGTGAAAGTCAAATAACATTCAGGGTGATTATTACTTTCAATGATATTTGCAACAATTTCAAGTCTCTAGTCTTGGCAAGAGAAAGACCATGCTCTTTGTTTTTACTTGTACACATTGTTTTTTCATGAGAAACATCTATAGAAAACATTAAGTTGAAATTTGGCCAAAATTAAGAAATGTTTATGAAATATTGACAGGCTGAGTTTCAAAGAGTGGCTTGCAAAAACTGTTTTTATTAGTAAATTTTTTATCAAATTAGTAATAAAATAGATTTCATGCCTCAGAAAGCCTGAGCATCCCTTTTCCTGCATCACAATTGCCTAATCTGGGTTGTTATTGTCATTGGAAGTCTCTACATTTAAGAAACATTTAAGGCTAGATTTGACGGAATATTATGAAGCATACAGGCTGAAGCTAGAGTTTGTTTCTAAAAACTTGTGTTGCTTTGAACTTTGATATTTATGGGCAACTATAGTCAAGAGTCGATATATCGATTAGCACAGAATAGAGAAGCATGGAGAGCCACGGCTGTTCAGCTAAATGAACTTCCCGTCTATTGATGATGATGATAGTCAAGAGTGCTTTTGAATTTGTGTACCAAGTTTGGAACTGATGGTTTTCCTTCCCATTTAGGATATGTATCACATTTTAGGATATATCTTTCGTACATGTTTATAGGAATATCTCCTTTATTTGCAAATGATTTTTCCTTTCATTTACGCTTAGAATATATGCACACCTAAAGTGCCTATTTTTGTATTGCTTTCTATTTCTATATCTAGCCGGGTATCATGTATGGCAATATTGCCATTCAAATTGTGAGATTTGGAAACCAAACATTTTCCCAACTTTTTCATGCCTTCTGCTGTGCTCCTGCAACAAGCGAAAAGTATCGTGGCCTTTCAGTTTCCGTCTTCTTATGGATCGATGGAAAAGGAACTGTGCCGTTTAATTGGAACAGTGTTCCCGGTATGTAACTGTCGATCACATCGAATATTTTGATGCAGGGTCGCGAAGCTCAGTTAAAAGATAAGGCTTTTTCTCTTTACTGGCGTAGAAGTAGGCGGGAAATGTTAAAGGAGAGATATGGAGAGTAAATAGATGATCGGTGAAATTAATTAATAGTCTTTTTCACAACACATGTAGAGGGTTTGCACAATTTGCGAAAAAGTAAACTTTGTGACGTCGATATGCAATGGCAAGACTACGTTTTTATTCTAAAACTTAGTGGCTTCTCCTCACGCGTGCAACTTCCTCTACCTTTTAATGCACGACTTTGATGCAGCATTGCATATAGAAGTCATTAGAATATCCTTCGATACCCAGCACAGTCCAAGTGCACTATTACTTTTAAAGCCAGTTTAGCGGAAGGGTTCAGTTGATACCAAGTGTTCCTTTATTTTTAGAGAATTTCAGAAAATGGATCTTTTCTCATCCTACCTATAGGGCAACTTCAAAGAAAGATGACGTTGGTAGAAAGTTTGGATTCTTCATGCCCATGCAATTTGAATGCAAATTTTTGCGACTTAAATTGCTGTTGTGACAAGGTAAATTTCTGTGTTGGGACAGTTTGAGAGTACCTTTAGGTCGAGATTATCTTTTGCACTATATATAGTTTGCATAGATTTTTATATGGTTTCATCCCTGGACCGATTGTATCATTAAGATTTAGTGCATGGCTCTTTAAGTTTTCAACTTTTTCTTGTAGGAATGCTCTTCAGCTGAAATCAATAGATTTGTATGTATCACTGGAGCATTTGGGGGCAGTGAAAGACCTTCATCTGAGTTTGACTGCAGTGCTGTGTGGCCTGACAGAACTGATTGGACTCCAATTCTTTGTGTTGTCACAAATAACAGCCCATTTTTGGGATATTTTTTTAAATACACGACACCGGTTTTTGCCCTGTCATCAAATGATTTTCAAACATTCAATGCTGGTAGAACGATTTACTCTTTTGAAGAGAACGAAGCCAGGCGTACTGATAGCAGTGGCTCAACTGGTGAGCTTATTAAATTGGAATAATTGTCCTAATTCTCTCCTTTGTAGCTTGATTTTTTGTTATTGATTGAGATTTCTTTTGAAATAGTGGTGCTGTATGTTTTTTAGGATACACATATGGATCTCCAATCAAAACTGATATTGGTGTTCTCGCAGTTCCATCTGCCATTAAAGGAATATGCAGTTTTTCTTCAATTCGTTATTTATTGGACAAGGCCTCATCCTGTACTCACAAAGTTTCCACCAACATGTGCACTAAAGATACTTTCAATGCTTTGAATTTTGTTTTATCAGATAGTTTGACCTTCCCCTCGTGTAGTGTTCCTGGAATCTTAGATGGAAGAACCAGCACTTCAAAAGCTCAAAAAACTATTGAATACTATTGTCTTACAGACTCAACAAAATACCTCCGTCAAATATATAGCCCATTGACTGCAGAGAGTTCCAAGGAGTCGTTATTTTCAACAACAATGACGGAGGTTACGAATGTTGTTCCACGCTGTATGTTTGACAATGGAAAGACAAGACCACCGCAGCCATCCGTAGAAAATTCCACGAACACTTGTCAAAATGCTGTTGTTGATGTCAATTACATTATACCATGGAATGCTCAACAGATAAACACAGTTACTGCCAGAATAACTTTGGCTAACATCCCTTTAGATACAGTTACACAATCAGCTGTCACATACACCTACTATACGCAAAGCATAGTGGCCAGCCCTGCTGTTGTGCCTATCGTCAACTCAAGCCCGTCTCAAAGTCCTATGCAGCCCAATCTAGTTCTATCTACTGCAGCAACGTTGCTTCCAAACCAGTCAACTCCTCAAATTTCCAATTCTTCCACCTCTTCGTCACCATCACTTCGCAGTTCATCAAATATCTCATCATCTCTAAATGCTAGCTACAGAACATCCGCTACGCCTACTTTGTCCCGTACTGCTGTTGCAGCGTCCTTCATTGCGGCCGCTTCTAGTGTGGTTGCACTTTCTCAGATATCGTCTATAAATGCTATCAATGTCAGTCAAAATTATTTCACACTCACGGTAAAAACAAGCACAGTTATTTCTAAGAACTTTACAATCGACCGTAGCGTTATCCAGAAGTTTACAGTTTCATTTAGATATGAAAAAAGTGTTGATACCAATGCGTCAGCTTCTGCAGTATTGAGCAACATATCATCATCAGTGGTTCACCGATCTGGCAATCCAGGATACGTCACTGGGAAGCCCTTGATATCAAGAAATAGTTCAACAGTAAGCTTGCTGTTTGGTTTTTTTACGCCAGAGCTTTTGTATTGCAGAATCTATTCCATGTAGCATATGTTGCACTACTTCGCATTTTTGTGATATCGCCAAAAACACTTAATAAGCAAGTAGAGCTTGAAATTGAACATTTCTGATTGATTGTTTAAAAGTTGAAATGAAAATGTCACCTTGAATAGCTATCATGCAATGATAGAATGTCATTGATCTGTAGCTTGCAATGCGACAATAAACTCAGATGTCTGAAAGTTCTCCTTTTCTTTATTTTCTATACTTGACATTTTTATGGTCGTGATGCAATGTTTATTCTTGGCATTTTGTGGCTGTTTACCTTTTTTGGCTACCTTTCATTTCCATTTATGCTGTTCTCTTCTACACCTGAAGTACTATACAATAGTTACGTCTAAAGGAAAAGCATATAAGAATTAAATAGCCTTTTTTACAGCAGTATATTGCTATAAAGTTAAGAATTGAGCACAAGAAACTAGTCATTCATTATTGACGTTGCAGTTGTGTTTTGAACATAAAATGAGCTCACGAAGAGTATAATTTCAATGCTACATTTAATTGCACGTGGTTTTTGGTGCTACTGCAGGCCTTTTATGTGGAGTTGTAAGATCTATTTCTCTGTAAAGCATATGACACCTTGTTAGAACATCTTATTAATTCTCAAATCTCCCTTGCTCTTGTATTTCTTTTGCAGGCAAGCCTTTTAATGACTGATGGAATTCTGTTGTGGAACCCAAAAGGGAATGCCCTCTGCACGAGCTCAAGTGTGATTCCTGTTCCATTTGGAAGAACTAGTTTTTCAGGATGTAGCATTCTGATTGGATTAGATAGGTTTTCTAATTGCTCAGAGTTGTCGTCACTTGTAAAAGAAAACCAAGCAAAACTAGTGAAAGCTCTACAAGTATCAAAACGCGGGAATCCTGCGGTTGATGATGCCAATGACTGGTTGGATATNTTATTACGTATGTACCGATAATTTCATGCAGAAAACTCATTGTTTATTGAAATGCGTATATTTTAGCGTTTCCTATTGAATGCTGATAGTAAGCGACAGTATGGTATTCCAGTCAACTGTAATATTCTATTCCAACACATGCTAGGGTGGACTACATTACAACTTTAATATCTATGAAATATCTACATCTTTTATATCGAAGTTATCATTAGAAAATGTATTTAATTCAGTGTTTGGTTTATCAAATCCTTGTTGATTTTTTTACCAGAAGAATGTGCTCAAATTAAGTCTCTCTTCATATTTCACAACCTGTGTTCAGGGCAATAATTTAGAGTGAAATATACTTTATCATTTTTGGCTGTATTGGACATCATATCTGAGCAACCTTAACTTGGGAGGTCCTGAAAATGGAGTGGCTATTTCATTTCAACACTCGCCAACAACAATTAGCATTACTATTATCTACATCGTCCTAAGCTAACTACTATCGGTTATCATAAATTATGATTTTGATGAAGTTTTGCTTCGATATCTGAGCTGGTTTGCTCTAGTTTTTTTAGAAGTTGAATTTAATCTCCTTCTTACTCCTATAGTGTAAAGCTGTAGAAATCTTCCTTTATGTTAACCTGTAGCCCTGTAGCTGCACAATGATAACTCATTTCAGGGCTAGTTGTTTCATGACTGCGATTTTAGAAAACGACACTCGTAAATCCTCTAGGCTTTTACCGTTTTACTTATGTAGTGTCTCGTCTCTTTATATTTATCAACCGTGCTTTTAGGGTTTGATTATTCATTTAGGACCGAGCCAGTGTCATCAACAGTGAGAAATGTGACAAGACCAGGAATCTGTTATGATATACCGGCTCATCTAGTTATAGAAGTTCTGATATCTGAAGCGGGAATGCGTTATGGTGAGCCCCAGATGGAGATTAGCGGCTTAAAGATAAGGTGTTTATAAACTGTTATTTTGTACAAGTTTCAGCATCAATAGAATTTGTATCTAGTTTACAAAGAGAAGTTGAAAGTATTGGTGTTATGGATTTGAAAATGAGATTTTGTTTTAGTAGATAGATTCTTGATTACCAAATAGGTTTTTTAAATTAATTTGCAAGCTCTGACTATTTACTGATTGTAATTGCTAGCTCTATCTTTCATTTGTCTCATCTTGTTTTAGGTATATTCATTAGATTTATGTTGTTTTGGTTCATTAGATATCAAACGCACTTGATCATTCTCCCCTATTTTGCTATTCAAAGTAATTCTTCGGTGAAATTTGCTAATGTTTACAGTGTTCTATGAAATTTGTTCCAGCTACTATTTCGATAGATTTTCTTTACCCCATACGCCCTGAATATTGCTTTCACTTTGTAGGTCACATGTATAAATATTTGCACATTTCAGTCTAGCTTTTTAACCTATTTTTCTGGCTTAAAACAGTCCTTTAGTTGTAGCCTATAACTGTGAGCACACTATTTACTCAGCTTTTTCTTTCTATTTCCTTAGATATGTCACTGAAACCTGGTCTTTGAATTGCTCCTCTGGTAAGGCCTCGGGGTGTTATAGTAGCACTGATGCGGCATTGAAATTCACAAATCCTTTCTTGAAGTCATTTCACCTCACAAGCAGTGTTATTTTCATCAAGATACCCGCCATTGAGCCACCTCGAGTAAAACGGTAACTGCACTTCTTTGCTTCGCCATTTCATCACGATAGTTGTTGTTTGTACTGTTTAGAGAGATGAAACCCCTAGAAGATTGTTGCATCAAGAGCGTGTGGTTCATGTAGTGTTTTCATCAAAGTGCGTAGAGCAATATTAGGTAGTTCCTGGCGGTGCATATCCCCTAGTTTTGTGATACGAAATTCGCTTCTATGCACAGCAAAAGGATCTTGATTAAGTGCTGATAGATTATTTCTTCTAAATGATGATTTTAAGAATTCTAATCTGTCTTACTTTTATAGTTCATTTATTTGTTACATCAAATTTTGTGATAGGCCCATAAGCCTAGACCAACTATAGATCAGCGATGGGGACAATTACTCCCAATTCCTCCTTAAATCCAGCATCGCCTGAACGCTATTTCATAAACTACATCAAAATTGATTTTATTTGGAAACATATTTCTTTCAGGTCTATCGTTACCAATGGCATTTGCAAGTATGACGCGTGCTTACAGGAGCTCTTCTACCCAATTATGGATGCATACAGTTCAAATATTGCGGAATATAGCCTATCTTTTACCCAGAGTGCAACTGCTCTTGCTATAACGATTATCTTTATTGCATTTGGCTCCCTGTACATCTCAGTCCCTTGGCGTTAATCATTCCCTGATATGTGGCTTGATTTTGAGACAGATTTATAGTTTGTATTTGGTTATTGGAATTAAGCGAGGTTTTTTGCTTAACACTCAAGCCCGTACTACTAAAGGTGCGTGTGCTGCTGATGGAGTACGTCATCAATCACCAAAGTTTGAGATATTTCAAGTAACATGTCATAGATTTTCTCTTATTCCTAACTGTGTTCTTTAGCGTAAATTTGGGAAAGGTCTTAGGTTTTTCTGGGGCAGCCTATATGCTTTTTTGTTTTGCGTTTAATTTGAATTTGGGTTAGTTTTACCTGGTTTTAGTTAAGTAAAAGTTCAATTTTGTTGTTGATTGGAAGCCAATAATTTGCGCTCTGCCGGCTCACGTTACAATCACGTTTATTGGAGCGCCTTGTATTGGCTTTGTTGGGGTCTTAGATTTCATTAGATGCAAATTACTATTTGGATTAGATGAGTACATCGACTCAATTGACCGAAATAAAGTTTGGATTACGCAAATAGATCGTTTCAATGGAACAATGTAGCGTTTGCTGTTTGCGTCTCATACAAGATTCTTACAGAACTGCGGTCTCTTGTTGACGGAGGCATCAAAAGGTCCTTTTGGCAGTGTAGGCTTGGTTGCTGAAATCGAAATTTTGGAGCAAATAGTACTCAGATCTTCTACTGTTCAGGAAGCATTCGGAATACAATCATTCTGTGATCTATGACGTTATTATTAACCAATGGTCAGCAGTTTGGCTTTGACTGAACCGATTGAAGGAATATTTGCTCACCAAACTAAAGGGCTCAGAAATTTTTGTATTTTAGCACATGGTAAGTGTTTCTATTCATTGTCATGAGAATTATTTTTTGATCCATTGTTATATTTAATCACTTGCTAATTTATGAGAGAATTTGGATATTTACAATTTGATAAGCCCCATTGTCACTGTTATAATCCTCAAGACCACAGTACCACTTTCGTCTCACTACTTATCAACACATTCACCTCGCCACTAGCTTGCATGATTAGCAGTGTTTTATACAAGTTTGTTGAGATGCCTCAAGTATTGTTGATCTAACCTTTTTAGTAGAGCCTCAATAACAGACCTAATAGTTTTGTAGAAGCAAATAATATTCTTGAGATTAAGCAAATATACACCCTTTAGCATTGCTGTTTAATTACACTCGGTTGGAATATAACAGCAGTTAAGGAAGCTGCGAAGAGGAGAAAGCTGTAGTGTTTACATTGAAAAGTATTAGTTGAATTATGATATGTTTTTGCTTATAGCAGCATGATTCTTCGTTACAGCACTAGGATTTTCTGTGATACTTTGATGTTTATATGAGACCCTAAAAAAGTGTAGCTTTTATTTTGTCTCAACTATTTGACAGTGAGACTTGTATTATGGATATTGGACACCTTATGCTTCTTGTGGATCCTTCTGATAAACACTAAAATGCGGCCCAGTGTTTGCAGAAAATGTAGTTTGCAATCCTAGTGTTTGATTTCGACGCGTAGAAATTGCAAGTCTCCAGTATTGTCATGAGAAAATGGCAGATGGTTGAAGGAAAACATCTCACAAGCAATATATAAAGTTGCCTGATTAATTTAAGACAATTTACATTTATTATTCTCACTCTTGTTTTGATAATTTGTTAATATTTGCTGGTTTTGCACCTACAAGGACAAACCATCTAATTATTCGTACCACGGCTTAGATGAATTTCTTAAGCATGCATCATGTTTGGAAATTAGCAGATGCAAACGTAAATTGCGTGCTGTAAGTACGAGAGTGTGCTAGTGCGTCCTTGTCTATTCACATCTCGCCTGTTATAGGTGCTTGTGTCAACATTTTACATTAATGATTGACGTAGTTTTGTGTTAGGGCAAGCAGCCCTTTCTTATTAAAAAGAGATACACTTGATAGGCTGGTATGCTGTCGGATAGAGAAAGCTATTTCGTTTGCTTTGAAGACTTCATCGTTCTTGTCCTCCTTTAGTGTTTTATTTTCAAGTAATCAAATTTTATAAAATTAGATAAAATCTAGCTTCTTTTCGGTCAAAACATTTTTCTTTGGATTCACTGTTTTATCTTCGCCATTCAGTCATTATCACCTGCATCTTCCTTCTTCCTATGTAAAACAAGCTCAAGCTAAGAAAGCCGCTTTTTAAAGGCTTTTTGTCATGCTTAGAAATTGCATTGTATCTTGTGATGTCTTTTGGATAGGACTTTGTTGTATCTCTAAGCAACTCTCTGTCTTCGTGTAGCTTTACCTTCTTATTAATTATCTTCTGCATCTATTTAAGCCACTGAATTATGAAGCTCGTGAATTGGTCCCAAAATGACTTAGCCAAATGTCTACAGGTATGTTTTCGCTCTTTGTTTTCTTAAGACATTTGATCATTTGATTTGGTTTTTGAAAGATTTTACCGCAGGGTGCTATAGCAGCAATTAGCATATTTTGTGGTTCTTGTGAGTGTCAACGCATTTTGAGTATTATTATCCTTTCAGCTGGGGATGTTGTAGGTATATTGTTGGCAAAGAGGTTGACATTTCAATTGTAAGCGAGGAGATGACATTGAAAGACACTCTCTTGTTTAGTGAAGCATTTTAGTTGTGCATTTCTGAATTTATGCACAAAGAATTGATGCATGGTATTGTAAGATAGTTGCCTTATGCTCAGTTCGATAGAAGGTGAGATGCACTTAGATATAGCAACCTAATATCTTGGCTACTGTTGTGTCTTTTCGACTGTCTTAGCTAATACTTCTCACATTTCACAAAATTTCTAAGGAGTACGTTTGCAACTTTTTGCTATAAGTAGTAAGCTTGATTTAGTCGTATTTCAGCTGATTGTTTTGTTCTGAATTTAGACTTCTTGGTTTGATTTTAGCATATTAAGCTTCTCCTTCAGATATAAGTAGTAGGAAGCCTTTGCTAAACTACTGTAGGTTGCAAACTGCGTTGTACGTTGCAAACTGCGTTGTACGTTGCAAGCTGCGGGAGGCTCGCGCTAGCTTTATATCTTTCCCACTCCAATAGAAATTCTTTGAAATTTAGTATACTTTTTATTTCCGTTAATGTATTTATATATTAAGTAGTTTGCTAGGAATACTAATGGAATATCCCAAGAAGCGTGGAGTAGAATACTTCTTCCCTGAGTTTAAGTCCATGTTGATAAAATGCCCAGTGGCTTAACAGAGATACTTGTGGCCCTTAGAAATTCAACCACATAGGGGCCCCATGTTAGTTCGGCCTCTAAATGAGACATAAAATTGTTTCTTGAAAGCCTCTGAGGACTTCAAAAGCTATGAGGCACTCAGAGTTGTCCTAATTCCAATCTACGTCAGCTACGCCGCTAAAAATGTCGAATGCATTTAGGATCAGCTTGAAAGAGGATCACGTATTCTAAGTGACCATTATTGAATATATATTTTTATGTAGATAAGGAAATGATGACTAAAGGTTGTTTTAAATAGCTTTCGCTTGCGTGTTAAAATGTTGAGAACGTCTTTGCAAAAAGGAGGCGATAGAGCATATCTGATCTGCATAGTTTTATTGAACAAGTTGCCAACAATCTTTGTTAGAAAAGCAGTGAGAGTTCTGTTTTCTTCAATTGAATTAATTTTTACCGCTGTGTATGCACGATTCGATTCTATACGCAGTCAATAGGAAATGCATGCAAATGCTCGCCTTGTAGTATCGTCTTCAATTGTCCAATTATCAAATGCAATATATGTTAGCATTGTCACAATGATTCTCTCTAATTTTGCTATTGCATTTCTATACATGAGAACAAATCTCCATGGTTGCCGTTCAATGCAAAAGGAATTGTATTGTTTTGTCACGCTTTGAAGCTGTCGAACTCTTTGAATTAGAAATAACGGATTTTTGCAGAATTTAAAAACCTAGATGCGCTTCAATTTTTAAGATAAAGACACGCTACACAAAACTTTGGAAGTGTTTTTAGGATTTTCCAAGTAAGCAGAGGAATATTGAAGGTGGATGATTTGATTTCTTGTAAGGTTTTATACCTAACATTCTATTACTTCCAAATTTCTTTCATGAGTTGAAGATAAAAATGTTGAGGAATCTTCACTTAAAATCTATCGTAATTTTAATCTTTTCTAACAATTGTGTCTGTTTTAATTGAATATTGCATTTGCTTTTTTGCGTCGTTTTAGTAATACTAGTTGCGTAAAAGGGTACCTCTGTCACCACTTTATGTTGAACACTACAACTTCTTCAGAAATGTTTTCCTTTTGCAATATCATCTTTTCGATATGGTGGGATGAGAGTAATGACACGAATGATGCACAGGGATATATGGCACGAATGAAGTCAAGACTCAGATTTGAAATCATAAACTAATTAACTGTTCTGCTTTCTATATTGCCGTTGATTTCCTCAAGATAGACAGCATGTCTTTCTCCAATTAGCCTCTTCAGTTAGCCTCAAAATTTCTTGCCAGAGTTTCAACTTAAGAGTATAAGGCATGATTTATTTTTCCTGCCATGCAGTTCGAATACACTATCGTTTTAGCTATGATAATCCCTTTGTTACAATTATCTTTATTGAATTTAGGCCGGTAAAAGTCATAAAAGAAAGAAAAGCTTTTGCTACAATTAAATTCAGTATTTATCTCATTTCCTATCAAAAATAATCTGCTGTAGTTAAGAAAACCTTCACCGAAATGCAGCAAACGATACAATTAAAATGCAAAACATACAACCTCTTAAATAATTGTATCTTTTTTGTCCTCTTTTTTAATGAGCTTACTCGTTTTCTTTAAAATTTATAGACACTGGCATCACACACCTCATACTACTTTGCTGCACTGACTTTTCTTTGGGAAATCTCGTTCAGTCTTGTGTTAGCTAAGTTTCGATAGCTGCATATAGGGTCACAACCAATCTCCTTTTCTAGTATATAGTACAAAGCCTTTAACATTATAATATCTCATTTTTGTGTGTCTTGGCTCAGATATGAATCAATTGCTTGTGATTCCTTGCGAAGTTCTCAGTCAGATTATGCAGTATTGAGCTATTTTTTTTATCTTTTTCTAATAAACTATATGTCGTTTCCAATGATGACTATTTTAGACTGGATGCATGCTTCCATTTCACATCATGCGAAGATCCATGTACTAGCTTGAGTTTTCTGATTTTTGCAAGATTTCCGAGCAATTACACTGCATTGCCTTTCAAAGGTGTCACTTTAGCCATGAGCCGTCTCAGGGGGCGTAACTACCCTACTTTGATTGGGTGGGGAGGGGTGTCAGAGGTTTTTGCCCTACAAAAGTGGTTTGCCCTGTGAAAAGTTCTTCCATAATATGATTACATATGTTAAAACAACGCCATTGCTTTGGTAGTAAATATAAGACACAACATCATGTGTACCAACGATGAAAATCCTCATTTGATTCACACCAAAATGTATTTATTTAATGTAGAATGTCATATCAGAGGTGTAGCTACTGACTTGGTTGTACGCTAAGGCAACGCAAACATTAAGTCCCCAACATTTTTGGAAACGGAGGCATGTAGGCCATATCGTTGGATGACACAGAAAAGGCCTATAGTTATTGCCAAAGAAAAGCGGGAGGAAAAGGGGGTCTGGGGCTTGCCCTAGAAAAATGTTTTAGGATCACATCTTCTAGAGCATCAGAAAACCCCCTTTTAGAGCATCTGAGAATATTGTTGTCATCACTGATCTTTGTGCTCTAAAGGAAAACTGATCCTCTAATCTGGAAATGAAAAGGAAGTTTGCTACGCTGACCCTTCATTTTGTTGTCGTATGCCTGCAGTCCAACACTAGAAACAAAACCTCACGCTAGTGCGCCGAAGGAAAGATAGTCCAAGTCGGAATGTGTACTGGAATTTGTACACGTTATGGCCCTTTGATATCATCATTGCCCTACAAAGGGATGCAGTTGCTTTGTGAATTGCTTCTTTATCTGTTGGGGGAATGTCACACCCCCACGTCCCCTGGGTTTTTCGCCTCTGGCCGTTCTGCTTGATCATAAATGTGAAAACCAAAATGTTTGCTGATAGATTCATTCTGTTATGAAATGCCTACGTCACCAAATTTAATATGCTATAAATTATAATTTGTCTATTTTCCTGAATACATCTGTTGACTAATTCTAAGCCTCGTTCTTTTTGATCAAACTGTTTGAAGATGGAAGAAGAGTGGAGTTTAGTTAAGGTTGCATTTGTTTCTTTTCGAGTTGAAACGTCATAGGATAGCTAGACTCAGCAATAGGGGCGATGTATCAATGGGTGTACACTATTTCACTAGGGGCACAATGTGTCAATAGGACCATGATGTGTCAGTTATTCATTGGTCTAC
>OLMO02000262.1:18946126-18961698 GCA_900291935.2 Cassiopea xamachana
TCTCAGTTGTAAACTGGCTACAAGATTAATTTGAAAACGAGCTGCCTGCTGCTTAATAGTTTGTAGTTTAGGAAGATTATTTTTTGATAGTTTATCCTTGAAATTTTAAAAAATCTCATACTGGCTTTTTGTTCCATGTTTAACTCTTCTTACAACTGGTCAGTGAAGGTGGAATGTGAATGAATTCATTTTTCAAGAAGGCAAGAAACATAAAGAGTCAATTCAACAATTGCAACATTGAAATGTGCAATTTCCTACATAATACTGGAGAAATGGATGGTTGGATAAGAATTACTGCTACAAAATTACATTTTATAAAAAGCCTAGAACATATTTCACTAATACAAAGCACTCTTTTGTGGCAGAAACTACCATGCTCTACTTAAATAAATACAGAATCTGAAAATAAAGTGTTAGCAACAAATACAAATTGAATTATCTTTATCTTACTGTATAAAGGGATACATTGTCCAAGGTTAAATTCTAGATAATTTTTTGACTTCACATAGTTAATTGTGTAAAAAGAAGGGAAATATGAGTTGCTACTGACAAAATTCCAGGGCAAAAATAGAAATCATTGCTTAAAAAACTTTGGGAGTATTGAGAGAGAGAGAGAGAGCTGAGAGAACAAGAAAAGGAGGGAGAGTGAAAGAGACTAAACAGAGAAGGGGAGAGGGAAATGAGCAAAGAAGGTAGTTTGAAACTCTTTTGTGCTATAAATAAATGCACCCCCTGCTTACTAATGCTTTGAAAAAATTCCAGCCAGGACATCCTTAATCCAGACCCCCATCAATTATTTTTGAGTCTGTAATTTGATTGAGCATTAAGATTGGCCTTACTTTGAAGAAAAGGCAAGGAGAGCTACAAAACAAGGACAAAAAGATTGGGTGCAAATAAGTTTTCAAATAGCTCTCCATCAAGGGAAGTTTTCAAATAGCTCTCTGTTAATTTAAGTTTTGCTCTACTGGGAAAATTTATGCCAGAATAAGAACCTAGGAATTAAATCCAGCAATGTTTTACTTTAAAGGGATAATATGTGTTCAAGCTGGAGTGATCACTTGCATCAAAGCAATGCTTGCTAACATCTGTCACAGATGTCACCCAAAGAACAAATCTACTGACAATGGGAAGAGGAATTTTCCTCCAGAAATTTTATCAAATTTACATTAAGCATACACAATACAAATTCTCTAAAAAATAGTGATAACAAAGCTAATATAAACAACTATAAACAATTCTCGCAAATATTCTTGAATTCAAAAGTAAATAAAAGATTCCAAGGGGAGGTTGTAAAAATAAATCATGAACCCCAAGCATCCCTCATTTACTCAAATATCAATAAAGTAACTTGATAGAAACTACAGATATAAAGGATAATATTGCATTAAACTATATCTATAACCAACTGCAATGACTAGTAAAGAAATTGGAAGGAATATTTTATACCTCCTCTTCAGAAAAAAACCATTTCTCTTAATTGCACTCCTACAGTCTTTTCTGCAAACCAGAAATACACAACTTTAAGGCTTCAAATGAACTCGACGATGATGCTTTCCAACAGCACTACTGCAATTAAAACGTTCATTGCAAAGTTTGCAGGCAAATGGTTTTTCTCCAGTATGTATTCGTTTATGAATATTAAATGATCCTGAGTGTGCAAAAGTCTTCTTACATACATTGCACTCAAAAGGCCTGTATCCTGTATGCAACTGAGTATGTACTTTCAAATTTCGCCTGTCTTTAAAGGTTTTGCTGCACAAGTCACATTTGTACCTCTTTGCTTCTTTTTGTACTTTGCCTTTTACTTTCTCACCAGTCCTTATATCTTTCCCATGCCACATTTCCTTTCCACCATGTTTGTTCTGCCAGTGGAGTTTTAGATGGTATGCTCTGGTATAATTTCTTCCACATTCCTCACACTTGAATGGCTTCTCATCACTATGGATCAACATATGCCGATTCACATCTCCACGACGTAAGAACTTGGCACCACAAACTTCACATGAGAATGGTTTCAAGCCAACATGTCTCCTCATATGCAATGCAAGATCTCCAGATTGTTTATAGCTAGCTCCACATTTCTCACATGTATAAGGCCTGATTAGAATAAGAGATGTATAATATTAGTTGGGAAGTGTAACTTAATTATAAACTTGAGAATGAGAGGCATGAAAAATAACACTGTAGTATCAGAACAACCGTTTCTAGTTCTGGCCCTAGAGTGACATACAGTACAGGAAAGGCATTTGCAATGTGACAGAACATGATGAGAATGCCAAAAAATAGTATAGCCTAGTTGACACATCATGCAAGAGACACACCATGCTAGAAAAATAAAAGACATTGCTGGTACAGCCCTAGTATAATGTCAAAAAAAGTTTGAGAATAAAATAATTATAGCAAAGAAACTAAAACATAAATTTTCAGAGTTTAATTATTGATTCTTTCAGAGGACTTAAATGGCTACTCAAAATGTTTCCTTTGAGGTACAAAACTAGATTCCATAATGAGCCAAATACAAATACAATCCCTTGCTAGGCAAAATGCCTTTACAAAATTAGCTCTCAAACAAGACACTGACTGCAACCAAGTAATAACTGTACGTGAATGCTAAATAAGCCCCAAGTTAAATATTATCTGATACTGCATCTACAAGTGTCTTGATACAAAACACTTCTAGCAGCCTTCAACCATGTTATTGATATCTAGAAATAACCATGTAAATATTTACAATGCAAAGGAAATATGGTAAGGTTACCTTTCCCCAGTATGAACACGTAGGTGGATGATAAGGCTATGCTTCCTTTCAAAACCTTTATCACAAATTTCACATATAAATTCTCTTCCCTCAGCAACTTTATCCTTTCCCCTTTTCTTATTCTTTAGCTCTCTGTTTTTCTGTAGTGTGTAGCCTCTCAAAGAACTGGATAGTTTTCTCTTTGAAGAAAATTTCTCATGGCATGAATCTTGATCTTGTGATTTTATTTCTGAGTCAACTTGAGGCATTTCTGTAAGGCCAAGGTCTTTCCTTGACTGATTTCTACATTGCAACAAGGTATTCTGATACTTTTGCTCAAATTCATCTTCTTCATTGCTGATTTTCAAGTTGACATTACTTTCTAATACCCAAGTATAACTACTTGATGCTTCATCACTATCATATTCCTAGTAAATTGAATCTAGTTACAATATATATAACTACAAATTAACAAGTAATGCAGGTCTATTACTTCAGGCAATATTCTGATAGCCCTACCCCACAAACACATAAATCAATAAAAACATTTCCCTGGTGGAAGGTTTCATGACTTTTTTTAAGCAATGAATATTCCCAACTACAACAACAGCACGGTAGAACTAATTAAAACGTGTTTTTTAAAAAAGGACAAAACTGCTGGAGGTGTGATCGACCATATCTCTCCTGCAGCTAACAGAAGCAGTGAACAACACAAACTAACATATATCTTCATGACTTGCACCAATAATTTAAAAACCAATAACACAAAATCTTCCGCCATATAATACAAGCTCTGATAGGCTTATCATCTATGCTTTGAATTTCATCAGAATATAAAGTATAAGAAACTTTGACAAATTTTGATATATACTTCAGTGCTTACCTGTTTCAAGTTAGTATCTAAATGTTCCTCTAGATGCTTTTCCAAATCACCATAATCTTCGAATATGATACCTTGGCATAAATGGCAGCCATAAAGCACCACTTCATCTGGCTCAACTTTGACATTAAAATCTGTTTCACCAGTACTTCCTCCATATTCCATTACTACCTTTGCCCGTATGTTCTATAACAAAAAAAGAACTAAATGAAAAACATAAATATATGTATACAAAATTGCAATACTCTAAGACAAAGGCAACTATCAATATTGTCATACTTATTATTAATTCACTGATTTATGAAAAGTAGGCCTATTTGCAGCTGTTGAGGACTAGCTTGACCCGACCGCTTTTGTAAGCATTGAATAGCAGATTACTACCAAGTAAATAAACAGATAGCTAGCAAGTTATAAGAATACGTACCTCATTCGAAAGCTCTTTTTAAAAACAAGCAAGGTAGCCCAAAAAACCTTCTGATTTTTTACAACAACATTAACAGCCTTGCCCTCATCACAGTCCGTGCACTCTATACAGAGCTGCGAAGGAGCATGCGTAGTGGCAGCAAATACCCCTCCCCCTCTAAGACTAAATTGTGTCTACAATTCACTGAAGGTTAAAATTCTGTACGCAGATTTATGTCATTATTGTATTTCAGGAGACCAAAAAGAACAAATAATAGCCGCAGAGTTACAGTTTAGCTGGGGATGAATCCCATTTTGTCAAAAAAATTCAAGTCCAACTGATGACCAAGAAAATGTTATAGGAAAGGCTCTATGTTTTATATTTCACATCCTTACTAATATAAGCATGACTTCATGAAGTTGAGAAGATGAAAGCGCCTTCAAAGCCATCATGAACCAAACCGTTACGACATCAAAGTCAGACCAGCTCTTGTCATCATCGTCAAAGTACATTTCCATTAGACAATAACAAGCATTCTATCATGTTTCATCTGTTTTACTACCTACATAATCTCTAAGACATGTATCTCTGACTTTTGCAGTACAGCTCAGGTCCTGGGAGCAGGAAAAGGGTCAAAGATAGTATGTACCTTCTTGGTTGCTTAAATTAAAGTGCAGTTATGCAGCTGACGACAGCCACTTTTATTCTTGCCCTTCTTCACTTTCTTCTTGCTTTCTTCGTTCTTGATGGAACTGTCTCCAGAGCGATTTTAGATCACAAAGTTTTGGAGACTCGAGTAAGTTCTTGTTAAATATGACATAGTTTTTAGTAAGAGAATCTTTCAGGAATAATATTGCCAAAGTGGTTAAGCAGCTGAAAGAACCAAGTCTCATCAACAAGCCAAACCTCACTAATTCTCTACAGTCTCTCTCCCATCGTCGTCTTGTTGCAGATCTTTCCATTTTCTACCGCTATTTTCACGGAAACTGCTCTCAGGAAACCAAGATTATTATTCCTGATCCAGTGAGGCGTGTTCGAGCCACCAGAAGCTATAACTATTCACATCCTTTCCAAGTTACACTACCTAATCCACGAACTCTATCTCACAAATCTTCTTTCATTCCTAGAACTTCTCAACTGTGGAACTCATTGCCACCCACTACTTTCCCTGAATCCTACAATTTGTCATCTTTTAAATCTAACATCAACAAACTTGATCTAGTCTCCCTTTCTACTTAAACTTTCCCTCATTTTCTCAGTTTTTTCCTTTGTCGGGGCTTTGTTATAGGCCCTACGGCCTTTCCCCAACATTACTTACTAAAAAAAAAGTAGCTTGAAGGAAAAGATGCATCCCTCAAAAGCACTAGAAATAACAACATGCAAATATCATCCAAGGAAATACAGTAAGTGAAAGAGTCAAAGAAAGATTATGCAAACTGAATGGCTTACAAAGCATTCTGGTAGTAGAATCATTTCGTTATAAAAGATACCTCAGGTAAGTGCTTATGGCTATTTTATGGGTTCTACAGTCGTCTACGTAAAAGGAGCGGATGTCATGTGCACATAAATTCCACTTAAAGTGGAAAATGTTCAGAGAACTTGGGCAAAAGCAAATGAAAAACCAAGTAAAACTTATGATTTTTAAGAAGGATTATGCAATTTGGCCATGAAAGCGATTATTTTTTCAGATCATATTTGTGAGAAAGAGAAGACAGTATTCAAGGATATAGTGCTTTGGCTAGAAAATAAACAGGCATTTATAATTTAAAAGAAAGTTGTTCTGTTTAATCCAATCTTTGTTTTTGTGCAAAAATCCCATTCTGAATGTATTATTCATTGCGTGGGTTCAAATCAGCACTATACGAATACCAAATTTGATATTTACCGTACTCACCAAATCAATATCCTTGAAGCGAACAGCTAAACAAACATGATTTTGACGGGGTACCCCAAAGCTAGCTGCTCGTAAGGACTTACAAAAATGCAGTTGTTTAAAATATTACTGCTGGGCCTAGTTTAAGGGAATTTGCCAAGACCACACCATGCTAAAATAATGCTTGACTACACCCTAATTGAGCCTTTTTGGAGACAACACCCTTCAAGCGACCCAAAAGTTCATATGGAGCCCTTTGCTGTTCGATGCCACACTTAAGGACATGTTACAAGTACTGTTCATGCAATTTAAAAAGAGAAAAACAGATCAAGGCACAGAAAGATGTCTGCGAAATAAGAAGCATATGAAAGCAAGAAAGTTGACCACACATTTAAATTTCGAAGACAACACTCAAGTTTTCAAAGACTACAAAGCGTGGCCAAGACCACTGCAAAATAGGCCCTGTACTAATGTGTCGATATGAAGCAAAATTAAGTAGAAAGCTTCCATGTGTACCTAGCTCATTTCCACGTCTTTCTTTATTCTTCTCCTGCTGAAATTCATTGCTATTTAACGTACTGTAAGTATGGAAATAGCAAGACCAACTGTGCAGAAGTCAGTAGTTCACCCAGGAAATATTTGATTATCGTTGCTAGTCTATCATTCACAGGCTGTTAAAGCACATTAAGATATGATTACATTTAAATGACGGAACAGAGTGAACTAGTGTGATGATGCTGTTGTAAAATCATGCAGGCATCTTGGAATGGCTGCTATTTAACTGAACATATTATCATACTATGCCACTAAAGAATAAATCTCCACAAATTGCAATGCATGCTAGTTGCTTTCATCGATCAATATACAACAAACAGAGGTAAATTTTTTATAAATAAATCCGCTGATTGGTCCATTACAAAATTTGCCTCTGTTTATCCAACCAACATATTTCTTCTGCACTTGTTCCAGCAATCACTCCACCACCTCTCTTTATTCCTATTACTAGAAGGATTTAAAATGTCATCGTTTGCTTGTCTCTTAGCATATCCTGTTATTGCAGTGTTTAGAACTCCTAATAATGGTTGCCTTCGTCTTCTTTCAGTTGGCCTTTCGGTATACTTAAGTTCTCAAATGCGCAGTTCCTTCTATTGTACATATTTGACAACCTTATCTGAAAGCAGACATACGCTTTTGATACTTTATTTAAAGTTTGATACGGGTCTAGCTTAAATCAATAAGCTAATTAGTACCAACCTAGATCTAACATTATCTAAAATCTAACAGAACATAACAATTTTGCATAGCATGATAACTATAATAAATGTGTAACTATAACATAATTAAATTACTGGCAACTAAGCATGAAAATATTGTTTAAAGCTGAGAGAAATCATCTAATGACAAGATGAGCGTTGATGCATCGTTTGAAAATTATCTTTAACAATGCAACCACAATGCATCATTCTCTTACAGCTGTGAAACATTGAAAAAAGTATTTGCATACTTCTCATGGCTTCTAGAAGCACTTGGCCACTCCCATTTGGCAATCAAAGAACTTAATCACAGCAAATTGTGTTATTTAATAAATTCTTCATTTTGGATAAGTTCAATATGTGCTAAGCCTGTTTACTGATGAAAACCAGTACAGATAATCCTACGTGGCACTGGAAATTAAAATCTAGCGGTCATCTTTCTCCCAGCTGTTATTTGTCTATTCGTAAGGTTCAATTATTCGCCCACACTTTGTATTTACTATACGCGCTTGTGAAAATGGCAGTAGCCGACTGCTTGCACTGATCTTTGCAATAACGAAGAAGAGTTTAGGATGCTATTTGAATGGTGCAACGTACCACCATAAACGATAGTCCAGCAATAAACCCATTTCTACTCTGACTGAAGGCTGGGCGTGTACTACCTCTCACTAGAGGCTGGAACTCAGGAGCAGAGCTGTTGGTCCTAGTGAGCTAATTTTGATAAGGGATGTCCGTTTTGGTACATGTCATAATATACATGATCGCCACCAACAGGAGGAAATTCGTACAGGCAGGCTAGAAAAGAGAAATCAAAAGTCAAGCCAGGAGCAGAGGTACGAATGATGAATTAAAGCACAGTTTAAATCTAGTTCGATTCCAGATATCTAGGATGGGCATATTGCAACGTTCCCCCGGCTCAAAAGACAATCAATTGGTCTTCTGACGAAGGTAGAAGATTTGCAATAGATATAAAAAGAAAGGCAGATGCGCGAATCGTTTAATGGAAAGTAAAAGGAATACAAATGCAACAAATTGAAAGACCCAAATTGCTGCAACTGCACAAGAAAAGGACAGAACGCCAAAGCGGGAAAGAGAAGTCTTGCATTTACGGAGATCTACTGTAAGTTGAAAATAGTCCTACTTTGCTCTGATAAGGAGACGAATTGGTGACAAAGGCAACATGTGTAATGAAACATTAACACCACTCACAAGATTTGCTGCCACGAACCTCAAGATTCTTCTTTTTGTTGATATTCTTCCCGGTGTGGCAACAGCAATTGGTAATACAGTGTTCATAATGACTTTGGTAAGGACTCCGTCTCTTTACAACCCATCAAATGTCCTTCTTGGCTCATTATGCATCAGTGACATACTTGTATGCTATATAGTGAGGCCTCTTTTCCTCTCATTTTTGCTCAAAATGCTTGTAAACAACGAGATGAACTTGCTTCTGAAGTTTGCTTTCTCTAAATCTTTCTTCTATTGTGGAGGTCTGTCATTCTGTTTTGCTGCTCAAGTTGCCCTTGACAGATGTGTTGCTATTTGTTATCCATTCTTCTATGGAAGGCATGCAACTTGCAAAAGATACGTCATTTCTACAGGCATTTGCTGCGTTGCATGGCTCGGTTTTACATCCTTTCAACTTGACAAATCTGTTAGCAAAAGTACTGCATACACTATGATAAAAATCACCTACATACTCTGCACTATTTCCACGATTCTCGTGTGCTACGGAAAAATTCTTCAAGTGATTCGAAGGCAGAGGAGCACACAACCAAAAATTGGAACATTCAATGGAGCAGAGCGAAGCAGTCAGTTAAAGCAAAGAAACGAGAAATCAAAAACCAATTTAGTTGCTTTTATCATCGGTTTTTTCTTGCTTTCATACACTCCATATCTTGCAATGCTTGTCTACTTTACTGTTCGAGAAAATGGAGGTTGCTGGGATACTGACACCATCTTTGTAGCCAACAACTGGGTGAACATTTTCCTCCTTTGGAACAGCTGCTTGAATCCTGTAATCTACTTCTTAAAGAGCAATCAGATTCGAAAGGCATGCAAGAGAATGATATCACGTGCCAGTAAGTGACTGAACTGAAGAAAGCTAGGTGATCTAAGTTGTTGATTTTAACGCAAGAGAAGGCGAGGTATAATTAAATGGACCAAGAACAGTAAAGAAGAAACACAGAGATCTGTAAACATTGCTTTATCTAAATAATAGCACTGAGCATTGTTATAATACCAATAATACTGCTTGTACATTAACTTGCACTATCGATACAATATTTATTATTCTGTTCCACTTCTATAATGCTCTATGACAAAGTAAAGCACCAACAAAGGTTTAAATATTTCACTTTGATTTTCATGTAAAGTTACGTCTATAGGACATAAGAATAATTTAAGAATAATCTAAGAATCAAAACTAAAAAAACTTAAAGAATATCGAAGCTCAGCCAAGAAAGTAAACCGCAAAAACAACTTAAGGAACAACACTTTTCTTGTGTTGTTTAGTTGAGCTTGAACTACATAATTAAGCTGTAGCAGGGAGAGCTTATTGTAGCTGACCAGCTTTCTGACATCCATCCTGTAATTCGAGGGCAAATACGACATGTCTGTGTGTTATGATTAACTATGCTAGTTGCCATAGGTACACTTCGTTAACTTAGAGGTCCAATGAAGGAGCAAGGAGGAAGCTACATAACAGATGGCTATCCTTTAGTAAAAAGATAGAATTTAACTCGCGTCCTTTAAATTTCATTTTTCACCCGACAAAAAATCGCGTTTAAAAGTGAATCGTTTGGCAACCTTGTCGAGCGAAAGCATGCGCAATAAAGTATCATTAGGCAGGTAAATATTTGTGATGATAACTATTTCTAGCTGAAATACGTTGCTGAAATAAAAGTGTTGAAGAGCTGAGTGAAATGTCGAGCGAAAAATTGAATTACTATTTGGCTGCAAATGCTCGGCTACGCTTAACTTTAATATCAAATGTCGAGGAAAAAATCGAGTGAAGAATCGACTCATTTATCCAGGGGCTTAGTGTGAATGCCCCCCCAGTGGTACTGGAGTGGGTAACAGGCCATCTCATTGTACTTACAAACGGTGATTGGCTAGCGTATTGCACGTGCTTTCGTGATACACAATGCTCTAACTGGAAAGTTCAGAATCAGCGTGATGGCACTGCCTGGAAACTGAGAAAATCAGTGAAACAATTAACATTCCTATTAAATTTAGGGGTTCCATGCCCAGCAGTCAGCCCATTATCAAAACGCCCAGTTCTTTTCATTTCAACGGAATGGAGCATTCAATTCTAATATATATAAATATTATAGAACGAAAAAGCGGCGACATTCTTTTCACATACTAAAAGCTTTTTTCGTCCGACACTCATCAGAGTATGAAAACGTCAGATAGTGACCTAAAGAATAACCGAAATATAAATCCCGATGCAGTTACATGTGATAGGACGCGCCTAATTGGCTCCAAGTGTAACCAATTAGGATCTATTACCATTGTTTACTTGAAGAGTCCCAATGAGAAACAAACTCTTTTTGTCTACACAAGACTGGGTTTTGAGTCTTGATGTAAACAGATTCCAAAACACTTAAATGAAAAGACGATCTTGCTTGCCCAATGATCCGAAAATTGTCATCTGTATATGTTTTGGTGCATTCTGGATTTGCAATAAGGTCGGAGAAAAAAAGCTTTTAGTATGTGAAAAGAATGTTGCCGCTTGTTTGTGCTGTGGAAAAGTTCTGTAGTACGAACAGACTATTTACATATAAATATGTCAAAAATATATACATAGAAGAGCAATGTACCTAGAAAATATCCTGTAAGGGGAGGTATGCAAAACTTGAACCAACTATGACTAAACAAATGCCAAAGAAGCTCAAAATGCTAAATATCCTCATCATGAGCAACTTTCTTGCAGTTTCACACATTGCAATGTATATTCAATGTATATATAATGCATTAGGGTGGGGGACATCAACTTCCCCACAAATTCCAATTAGCACAACCAAGCTTTTACAGTATACATTACATAAATGCATATGCTCTGAAATACATATGAAAGAAGCATGAAGTTCATTGACTAATGGTCTTCTTCAATTTAATTCTAGTCTTTGGCATAGTGACAATGTATGTGTCTTCTCAATACGTTACTAGAACTAAATTATTAAAGACACATGAAGTTCATTGCATTCTGTTGTTCAGCATGGCCTTCTTCATTTTGATTCTTGTTTGTCTTTGGCGTGGTGACAACGTATGTGTCTCTTCAATACATTACTAGCATTAAATCTCTTATCACACACATCACAACAATATGGTTTCTCACCTGTGTGAATACGCTCATGAACTGTACGGGTACTAGCTTGAGCAAATGATTTGCTACAGAAATTACAGTTGTATGGCCTTTCTCCAGTGTGCACACGTAAATGGGCCTTTAAATTACTAGAGTCAAAGAATATCTTATTGCATATTTCACAAACAAAATTTCTCCTTTTTGATTCCTGGGGCTGCTTCATTTTGTGAACCCACCACATATGTGAATGTACATGACTTGACCTGTAAAATCGTTTTCCACAAATTTCACAAGCATGGGGCTTCTTTCCATTGTGAATCAACATATGGCGTGAAAGACCACCAGATCTACTAAAGCTCTTGCCACACAACTTGCAGTCATACAGCTTGATTCCAAAATGGGATCGCTCATGGGCTTTTAAAGTGCCACTTTGCTTAAATGCAGCATCACACACCTGGCACACATAAGGCCTGGAAAAAGGATTTAAAAAAAGTCATGAATGCATAAAAAATAATTGAAAATTAAAAAGGCAATTCCAATTAAAATGAAAATAAAATTCATAATTCTCAATTTATACAAAGCCTAAAGTCAAACAATTTACTAGAAAAAACTGAAGCTCAAATATGTATTTTTCTACAAGCGGCAAAAGAATATATAACATAGAAAGCTAGGGTTTTCAAATTTACATGTTTGTAATGTCAAATATCTCCAATGAAATTAAACTTACCTATAAATCCAATTTGGCTAAGGAAGCTATGTGTCAATCCCAGATATGCTTAATAAATTTAAAAACAAAGATTTAAAAACAAGATTCAAAAACAAAATTATGAATCCTCCACAAAAATATCTACTAACCTCTCCCCAGTATGTGTTCTCATATGAGTAGTAAGACAAGATGCAGCTTTCAGCATTTTATTACATATTTTGCAAACAAAGCCCTTGTTATCTAACTGCGCATTTTTTCTCTTTTGGCTTTTTCTGGGCTTCTGACTTTTTCTAACAGGACCTCCCTCTGCAATGTGGTCCTCATCAGTATCAATATACATCTCAATATCCTCCTCATTCTCAAACTCAAGATGCAATTCATCAGCACCCTTTAAAAGAAAAGTCAACAGCGAAGCTAAGTCTAGCATATATATATATATATATATATATATATATATATATATATATATATATATATATATATATATATATATATATATATATATATATATATATATATATATATATATATATATATATATATATATATATATATATATATATATAATTAACACTATAACTCTTTCTAGCACAATTATAGCAAAAATTGAAACAACAGGAGTCAAAAGCAATTTGCCATGCATTACCTTGCATTCTTTTTAATATAAATACGCCAGTCAAAACTAGTCAACATAAATCTATCAAAAGTTGTTGCAAACACATATGGATTGCATCTTCATATGATTTGCTGGAAGCTGATATCACAAAATTTCATAGTCACTTAAGTATTGTAGAATAAAATCATTTTTTGAAGTCAGAAAGAGAAACAAAATTCTAAACAGACAGCTTCAAACCAGCCGTAGAGCTGGTACAGCTTGACATTAGCCAATATTCATTGTAAGTATGAATGACATTCTTGTTAGCAAATAGAAAAACAAATAAGTATGAAGCACAAAATCTTCCCTTTCATAAAGACAAATAGATTTCTCTTCTGTACTATAAAAATATGAAAAGAGCACAAAACCATAAGTAAAATATTTTGCAAACAAACTTAACAAATCTCAACCAAAAATCTGTAGTATTCACTTGCAAGAAAAATACAAATCAAGCTGAAACTCGTTGATAAATGTAATGGGCTCATAGACATATCAACTTTTAAATTCAACCAAAAATAAATTCACATACTTCTTGCTGCAGCCGCATGCCAGGTCCTTCTATAATTTCAATTACATTTGCTTCTCCATGTCCCTTGGCAGCAACAGGTAACTCCTCTAACTCTTCAAACAAATCATCAGCTTCCTGTTTGACAATTTTACTAGCTGCTAGTACCTCAGGTTGGACAAAACTCTCATATTCAAATGTTTGATCTAAATATAATTCAAATGATTTGTTTTAGAATTTTAAACACTAAAATTGTCAATCCAACAAAATATTTCTCAACTTGGAAAGGAAAGTAAGTATTTCAAACTACTTCATTCAACTATATTGCTTATTAATCCATAGCTGTATTAGTCATCACATTTGTCAACAAGTCTATAGTAAATTTAGATTGTACTAGATGCCTTCCAAATACTTCATTTTATAACAAAATTGTATAAATATCAACATTATAGAAATAACTCAAAACTGCTGTTAAATATACAGTAGACCATAAATTTATATCATCTTTACTACTCTCTGTAGAACCAGGTCGAGTAAAGTCTCCATGTTTTCCATGTGGCCATCCTACTCAATCACAAACATGTAGCCTAATTGGTGCTTCATAACACAATTGCCTAAATCGTCTCAGTAAGCTAGAGAACAACTATCTAAAATCATCTTTTACACGTTTGGCCTTCTCTCTCTAGGACCTACGGCGCAGCCAGGTCAACACTAAAAGGAGAATGATAAACTTACGCGCCATAGCCGATATCCTTCAACTTTAATTTTTGCTCAGTGCGCAGCGACTAGGTGCAGGAATCGAGTATCCTCGGGAAATCCAGGTTTAGCAATGGCTTGTTTGAGAGAGGAATATGTGGTGAATCCAAAGCTTATCATAAACATAATAATCAGGCCCAGCAACAGTTTAAGCTTTGCTACTTTTGCACAAGTCTTAACTCTTTATTGCATAATAAAACCACTTCCGGTCTAAGCTCCCTGCAACAACACATCAAGCAGGTGGAAGCTGTAATGTGGGTCAAGGAAATAGTAAGCGTTACACACGGGGTAAATAATGGCGTTTGTATCTTAAAATACCATCACAGAGATCAGTGCATCATATACTGGTTGTATGGTTGTATCATATTGATGTTGCGCATGCTCACTATTCCATGATTTGCACCTAAATGCCGCGGGGCGTGGGGGCAATGCTGCATGGGTTTGTCCCCAACAGAATTCTTGAACTTTGAGCCAACAAGGTACAGGCAGACTTTACTCCTCCTGGATATTTCCTCCAGCTATATCTAGCTACGTTCTTGGCTTGACTGTTTTTTACATACAAAACCTGTGCAAATTTGACATCTACAGCTGCTTTATTTCACTGTGAAACAAATACAGTAGGCCTATACATTTGTAAAGTTCTCGCTTATTGTGGGAATTGGGCAAGGCTCTATAACGTCTTAGTTTGGACCCTTCCCATTTGTCTGCAAGACAGAGGCCTATTTAGCTGGCCCATGCAATGAGGTGTTCAGGTGTAAAAGGTGTTCAGTAGTACGGAGCCACTTATGTGCCACCCAGAAACGACTTGTCTTATCCATGGGTGATTGCAAGGGGGGCATAGGGGGTGGAACCCCCTTGTTAAGATGGCTACGCCCCCAACACGCACCCCAACACTCCTGTATTGGCTTTGCTTTTCAAAGTATATTGACTTTGCTTTCGAAGTGCATTGCATTGCTATGATGAGTAATGCCAACATTTATCATTGTTAAACTAAATAGTACATCTGCATTTGCAGCTATGCCACACCCAAATGCGGGTGTGGTTGCATCTAGAGCTCTCATTGTTAAAATTTCTAGAAATCACCACTGGTTATATTCTCACATAGTCTTAGAATATTTGGAGAGTACACTACATCCATGTTTCCAAGCCTTTATATGCTGCTCCTTCTTCACTACAATACAATGAAAGTGACATCCCCACCCACCAAATTAAACTAGAACTATGCACCAGACCTGTCAACTCTCCTGGTTTTGCTGGGAGACTCCCGATTTCGACTGCTTTCTCCTTGTCTCCTGGTTTATACATTTTTCTTCCAGTTTTTGAAGACGTCTTCTAGCAAAAATTAATGGATCTCTTGCTGCTATTTCAAAGATTTTCTGACATCCCGTTTTATTTTTATGCGGTTTATTAAAAATATTCCGATTTGCTGTTCTGAATAATGGTCACGTTGACTTTCCACATAGCAAAAGGTTTTGTTGATGCTTAATGATTAACA
>OLMO02000262.1:18989082-19002314 GCA_900291935.2 Cassiopea xamachana
AGCTCATGATGATCATTTATGTAGTTTATGAAAGTCAATACCATTCTGTCTTATCAATATTTACACAGAGTTTAAACGAGGTCCGTTTCCATTCTAATTCGTCCAACTCTTTTTATGATATAAACAGGTTTCGTATTTTGACAATTCATGCTGTCGTTTGTTTTAAAATTTCCACTTTGCTTGTTTCCACAATTCACGCCATATAAATTTTTTACACATATTGTTCTTTCATCTTCTGGTAGTGTCATATTTTCTACTCCGTTTGCGCAATATGCATTAAAATTCGACAAATTTAA
Organism: Cassiopea xamachana; assembly: GCA_900291935.2. Taxonomy (NCBI): domain Eukaryota; kingdom Metazoa; phylum Cnidaria; class Scyphozoa; order Rhizostomeae; family Cassiopeidae; genus Cassiopea; species Cassiopea xamachana. The sequence continues at coordinate 18,989,379 of OLMO02000262.1, forward strand.
CTTTAAACTTCAAATGGTTCATTCACACCTACGAAATTTGTTCTTTTTATTATTGAAGTATTTCATGCCTTCTTTGGTACAGATCTGTGTCCTTTATGAACGTACACGCCCTTCCCTCTTACGAAATACTAGGAATGATGACTTAACTTTTCTTTCTGGTTTGCCTATTCTTTACACAAGGTGTTTTGCAAAAGTCCTGAATTTTTGCAAAGATTTTTGCAGGATAATGTTTGACTATGTTTAATATTCTCTACTTTTCCTCTTTACCTTTATAATATGCTCATTTTTCTGTCAGTTCTTTCCCATTTGCGCTTTTCTGTTTGTTTTTTCGCGCTTTTGTGTCGTTGCGTTTCCTTTTTTTGAGTCTTTAATTGCTCCGCTTTTGATCTACCATTTACTTTACCCTTATTCTCTTTGGCCTTTCTTTGCTGGAAACCTTTCTCCGTCTTATTTTTGTTTCTCAATTTCGGAACTTCTACTATTTTATTTATTAGACCGTGCTTTCCCTTTAGTGCTGTTTTCTTTAGGGTAAAAAGAGGAAGTTTTTTTGTTGTAGCTTTCAGGTTACCAGATATCTGCTTTTGTTTTTGCTTTTCTTGTTTGTGTTTTGTCTCCTGACCTCCTTTCTTAAATCTGACACTCTGTGACTTCTGATTTAGCCTAAGAACATTTTTGTTCGAGTTTGCTTTTACCTTGAAATTTGAATCTTGCTTTTTGTTACTCGCAAGTTTTTGTTTTCCTTTCGCCCTAATATTCTTGCTTGACTTAAGCTGTTTATTTGCAGCTTTTCTGCCAGTTTTTGATTTACTTTTAAGCGTTTTCTTGTCAAAGTTGCTATAATCCTCGTTTTCAAACATTGTCGAGGACATCATAGCCATTGGGTTGTTGATGTTGTTTTTGTAGAACTGTTTTGCGTAGGCATCATTTACGGCATCTTGCTTATGAATGTAGTTCATATAGTCGTCTACAACATCGGTGCTTGTACCCGACTTTTTCAGCCCCGTGGCATCATTGCTATCTAAGGATTCCAAATAATTTGTATTAATGCTAGTTGGCCTATTTGAAAGCCTTGATGATAATGGTCTGTCTATTGTATCCAAATAGTTCGTGTCTATTGTTGTGGGTTTGTTTATTAATTTAGACGAAAATGCCTTAGGTTCTTCTACGTCATCGTTATCAAATGACTCCAAATAGTTTGTGTTGATTGTAGTGGGTTTAACGGATGCAAGTCGATGAACAGTTGTCAAGGCATTCTTGTCAAATTCTGCTTGTTCCTTCAACTCAGACATCGTCTCTTGGTCTGTTTGAGATATTGGCACTGCATCATTAGACAAAAGGCTGTCAATTGCCTTGTCACCATCGGTGTCAGATGCACTATCCAGTCCTTCAAGCCCTTCAAGCTTTCCATTCAAATTCAGCAGATCTACTCGCGGTTTTTCATTTTCTGTTACTCCAGCATAGTTGTCGCTTCCAAGTTGCTCTGTGGTGAAAGTTTCACTGTTTTGCTGCAAACTTGAAGGACCAATATGTATTTCCTTCTGACTTGGTGCAATGTGTACCACATCCTCCTGTCCTTCTTTTCCAAATACTGCTTTGCCACTCTCCATGCTTGGTGCAGCAACATCTCCATCACTCATTTGTGAAATTTCCACAGGAACTGGACCACTACTCAAGGAGGCTTGATTCTGATCTGTTGATGAAAGCTCAACTTGTTCCACAATCTTCTGTGGTTGCAGCTGCTTCTGAATTGTTTCTACATTCTCAATTGGAAGTCCTTGGGCAGCCTCGTCTTGAGATGCAGGCCTCACATTTTCAGATGACGTGTACGAGTTGAGTTGCTCTCCGGGCGACGCTTTTCCATAATTCGTTGCTGGCAGCTTTACAGAATTGTACTGTTCACCATTCTTTTTTCCAAACTGGGCCAGCATATTGTTCACTTCTTGCTTATTAACCTGGTGTCCAATTATCCCTGGCAGATTAGAAAGTAGAATTTCTGCGTCATTCATATCAGCTCCTTTACCTGATACATACTTGAGAACATTTTTTAGATTTTCTTTGTTCGTATTTTCCTCATTGACGTTCCCAAATGTTGCTGTAGATTCGTCGATTGAGGCAATTCCAGGGGTGTTGTGCATAACACTGATACTATTGGCCTGTTGCCCTGCATTTGTCTTTTCACTTACTCCTTCAGTGCTCAAATGTGGTGTACCATTCTCCAATATCCATGCAGTGTTATGTTGCTGCTGTTGTTGTTCACCAAGAAGCTGTTGTGGATTTTCCTGCTGATTATGTTTCTTGCTGCTCCACATGCTTCCCTTCCAGTCTTCTTCATATTGAAATGGATTGTGATGTTTCATTTCATTTACCACATCCCCAGGATTGTCCTGAATTGGAAGACCGACTCCCGCAAAATGTACTAGCGTATTGTCTATATACTCTGCTTGTTTCTGTTTATGTTTAAAGCCAAGAGACCCTAGCTCTTCCTTTAGTTCATCAAGTATCTCGTTTCCTGGCCTCAGTTGACTGGAATGGAATTTACTGTTATGTTTACCATGTTGTAATTTCAGTAGCCTTAATATTTCATTGGCTGTAACTGCCTTTGCTTTCGGCCTCTCCTTCAAATTATACGCCGAATGCATTTTGAGCTGAGGTGCTTGGTCGTCTCCATGAAAGCCGAGCTCTGCCATTAATGGTTCTTTGTATTTCATCTTCATCAGTGAGAGGAGTTTCGCATTCCTGTGGTTTCGCAAATATAACAGCAGCCGCTGCTTCGCTCTGGCTTTTATCGCTTTTGAAAGTCTTTGTTTATCTCCTTTGAAAGCTTGCAAGAGCTGCTTCAGCCTCAATCTCGCTTGTTCTTTGCTGCTCATTTGGTGCCCTTCAAGATTAATAGCGTTTTCATTCATAATTGGGACTTGTGAATTTAAGAGTTTTTGAAAGAGCTCAGGATTCCCACTGTCTTGGAGTAGCTTCAGAAGTCCTGGATTTTTATTGTGGATTATGGCAGTGATCAATGGGCTGTCCATGTTATTGACCTTGTTGATTAACTCGTCAGCTGATGAAGTCAGGTGCTCAGGATGAACATCTAGTGGCCAATCTCCCGTGATATGATGGTTTAGTCCATGCTCTAACAAAGCAGTGTGATCAGTTTGCTCTGAGACACTTATACCTGGATGATCAGCCCCTATTTTCAAGTTTGGTAGGAGATTGCCCCCTGGTTTATGTGTCAACGGCTGTTGTCCTACCTTGTTTGTTGTTGCACTCACTGCGACCTTACCGGGTGATGGTTTTCCAGGCTTAGCAAGGGTAAGTTGTGGCAGTGGCTTGTGGATGGCACCAAGAAGAGGGTGCAATGCAGATATGTTATGAAGGGAATGTGGTGGATGGAGTAAGACAGGGTGATCTGTCACTGGGTGGTCCAAATGTGGGTTAGTCAACAATGATTGCAGTGACAGGATGTGATCTCCTGCTGGAGTATGTGCAGAGAAATCCGCCTCCACAGCTTCAAGGCAGTCTTGATCGCTTTTTAGCCTCCTGCACATCTCACTAAGTTTGAAACCACTAACGAGGAATCTTACTCTTTTGCGTACCTCCTCTCTTTCTAATTTGCTTGCTCTATTTAGTTCATGTGCGAGTATGCGCAGTAGATCTGCACTGCTATGGTGACCCAATATCCTTGGCATTGCAGCGCCAAGCAGCTGATAGCTAAACTGCTGACCAACTCCGACCAGTGCTGATGCCCGTTCCTTCTCTCCTTTTTCCAGTTTTGTCTGTAGACAGCGCTTTATAATTGAGCCGGTATATGGTCCAACTTTTGCTAGTGAGCCTCCCCCAATACTTAGCTTGTCTGTAAGATAGTCAGATACAATCTGAATATTAGAAAGCGAAGGAACCTGGAACTCATTGTATCTAGTTGCCATAACTACCCAATGCCTGCATTGTTGAGCAGAGACAGCAGAGTCTGCTATGTCGAGGACTGATTTTAGGTCGTCTTCGATGACCTGTTTAAACCCCGGAATGTTGTATCCTGAGAGCCAGGTGTCAATTATGGTCTCTGCCTTTTTGCTGCCAAATTCTACTCTTATCATGCATGCCATTAATAGGTAACCTTCGAGGACAATTTTGTGGTAGAGCATTTTTGAGTCGTCCAGTTGCTCCTGACTCAAGAGAGGCTTTCTTGTTTCCTATGAGATAAAATACAGCCACATCGTGATTTCATTCGTGCTCAGTCGGCTGCAGCCTCAATCGGGTGCAACCTCAATCGGGTGCAAGCTAGCATTCAAGACACTAGAGCTATTTCAGAAAGTCATGTACGCAGCTTGGCAAATGAAACTTTTAAGAAGAATTTATTCTATTTACGCTTGTTTTTTTCACGTAGTACTTTTGCGTTCACTGCTGTTGCCTATTGCATGCAAACTGAAGTTTTTTCAATAAAATACTTTGCAGTGCTGAGAAAAGCACCCGGAAAGATTTGTTATATGGTGTGTCCTTGTCGTGTAAACAAGCTGGAGTACATTACTTTTGTGTCTCTCTTTTAAGTTAACAAGAAAAAAACAGTAAATTAAAATAATAGTAAATAGAAGAAAGAATAAGTAATTAGAGTTGTCATAATTTCAACTAATCAACAATTGCAAGATTAATATAGAATCAATAGCATGTTGAGTTTATATGCAATCAATAACAATAGCTGCAAGTGAACAGCCAATTAGACCGTAAGATATACAATTTGCATTTAGTATAGGAAAGAACATTTTGAGCTTTCCTTTTGCCATAGAGAATGCTAGAATAGTTTTTCCACTCTTTGAAGTTAGTAGATTATGTTTCTTTATCAAGTGAATTTCCTAATTAGCTCTTTTTCCGCTCAATCTATCCTAATTTGTGGCTATAGTCCTATATCCTTGCTGCTGTTTCCTTTGTTCTATTTGCATAAATATTACGAACAATAAACTATGATGACACCACAGGGAGCATGGAATTGCATAGAAATTCTGGAACCATTACAATTAACATAGATAAAGGCTCATTCACCCGTTGTGCAAATAATATAATAAATAATAGTAATAATAATATCACATTCTTTAATGTTGATTTTACATTGCTCTTAGAAACTAGTTAAGACTAACTATTTACATAATCATGCTCTAAAGTACAACGAAATTGTTAACAGAAAAGTAAAGAGAGAGAGAGAGAAAACGAAAATCACACATTATATATTACGTCTTTACTTTTTACAGATTTTGCATTTGCAGTCCTCTCCACTCCAACTTTTAATACTTCTCTTAAAAGTTGGGTTTTCCTTTTAATATCATTTGGAAGGCAATTCCATAAGATGCTGCCTCGAAAGACTAAGCTATCATTTCCAAAGCTAATAATATTAGTTTGAGGAAACATTAACAGGTTTTTTGATTGTAAATCATATTGACTAGTCTTTTCATGGAACATTTTCCACATAAAAAGCTCCTCCAACAGGGAGAGGGGATCCTCATTTTCACATGCAGTGTTCCTTCCTTCGTGTGGAGAGTCATGCTGATATAGATTGATAAGTGTAGCAAGTGTTAGGCATAAAGATACTATATAGAGACAAGCTCAAAAGATAGAATACCTTATATTGTCGCTGTAATTCGTCAATTGCCATCAGTGGTGCTACTTCAGCCGTCGGTGCCAGTAAACATGGGTTATTAATATAATCAACATTGAATTGTAAGTCACGTGTTATAGCTGGAATCGGGTTCTTTTTCTCCTTAATTTTGAAGTCTTCAAAGTTTTTCACATATTGGGCTGCCGTGTCAGTTCGTAGTGCAAGTAATGAGAGTGTAACAAGAAAAAGTAGAGCTCTCGCGAGCGAGTCCCACACGAACATTTTATTCATTTTGTCACAGATTCCTGCTGTAATTTACCAGTAAGCATTCAATCTTCTTGAAAAAGCTATATAACATACTCTTTTAGCTCTGATCCTCCTACTCCGTTTCGAATTGCGTTCATTTTCTATTATCCATGGAACTGCTGGCTCGATGTTGTAATATTGTGTATGTTAAATGAAAGAATCCAGTAAATGATGGGCTATTACATATATTTACTCCGAGTGTTCTTATCCCTCTTGGTATTCATTCAAGTTAAGATAAGACTCCATTTACATTCAGATTTTGTAAAGCTACCCGCTTTTTGCACAATCCACTTCAGGTTCCAGAGTTTCTTGCTGAAGTTACAATTATTTTTCGTTATGAAAAAATCATAAGAGACTGGGCTCAAACGATGTTTTCGTTCGTATTTTGCCTGTTAAAGCTTTGTAGATTTTATTTATTTTACTATCAATTTCCAACTACCTGTGTGCATCTGGTTCACTAGCTCTATGCTTATGTCAAAGGCCCTTCAATTGTTTACTTGTTGGCACAAATAATCAATTCAACAGGTGCCATTGGATGATCAACCAACCGACCTAAATTCCTTTTATTAATGAAATATTGTTGGCCAGCTGGTTGTGTCAAGGTTTTTTCTTCACATTACTTGCTTCAAAGACGGTTCATAATAACTCTGGCTTAAATGAGGGGGGGGGAGGTGCGTCAAACCACCTGGGAAGACTTTCAAAGGATTAATATGCCAATTACATAGAATTGAATTAGAGAGCTTTCTTACTCCTCGTCTGTCGGAGGCCCACTGCACTCCTTTGATGCAAGCGAATTATTTAAATTCGGAGATTTGTTTTATTATAAGCACGTTTAAATAATTTTTGTTTGCTTTGAGAATGTACTCTTGTTGTGGGAGGGAAGGGGGGAGAGTAGCCTGATTTTTCATTTCAATCTAATTCAGATTATTAACAGACATATAGTCTTCGTAGCTATGTCTAACACTGGAGGAAATAACTTTAAGCTTTTTATTTGGTAATGTTCATCGTAATTGTTTGGTTGTGTTTTTTCGTTGTAATATCCTCAATTATATAGTTGTACTAGCACAGGATAGAAAGCTTCCAATAATTAGGCAATTTAGTCTTAGTGCTGATCAAGCAGACATCCTTTGTATCAATTGATCTTAAGGAGCGAGCTACATGACGCATAGAATGAACTATAGACTATGCTTCAATGAAGGATATCAATGTTCTGTTACTTCTGTGTCGTATTCTGTATATTGCAAATCTCTGTTTGTACCTCATCTTCTTTTTCATGTACTATTTTGGCAATACGTTACTGTACTATAAACATTTTTTACGGGTTTTAATCGCTCGCTGGTGCAGCTATCTTTAATCTCAATGTACTTATCAATAATTAACTGCTTTATAAAATTCTTTTGGCGCTTTAATTTTAGACTTCAAGCAGAAAATCATCTGCTGCTTCAATCAAGGGAGCAAGCCCAGTTGATAGCCCCAAAACAAAAAAGAAGAAAGGTTTATTTGCTAAAGGAAAGAAGATATTCTCAAAGCTAAAGGGAAAGTAAATGTTCCTGAAATACTTTCGAAATTAACTCACCAAGCAAGACCCCTGCTTCTGCAGGTCACTCAAGTTCAGCGGAACGTTTTCAATTTTTGCGATCTTAGATTAGGCCATTCGTTATCTGCGGTCTTTCTTTACAATACAGCAGTGGTATAGAACGTAATTGATAATGAGGTGGTGGCCTGAGCTATAGACGGCCAGCCAGTTTTTTCGTTACTGTTGCAGTTCTTGTAGCTATTTTTGTTGTAACTCAAATGTGTACTAATAGGGGTAAAATGGTAGCCAGTGCTTTAAACTTGTGGCAAGACTCTTTTCTATGAAAGCATGTTTCATTATCATGCTCTGTCATTTTTGCAATATGTTGTTTGTGACTAGGGGATCTAAGCTCCCGAAGGATTGGAAAAATAACAAGGGGCAAAGGCGCACTGCTACCCCCCCCCCCAGCTCTACACCACTGCTGTAGAGGATCATTTTTATTGTTAAGTTAATCTATATGTGATAGAAGTGTCTATACTGAAAACAGTCCTTTCCACTGCCATGCAGGTTTTTATGTTGTTCAGCTGTATATAGTTACAGTATTGATTAGAATGGAAATCAATAGTTCACTTAACTACCTCTATGGTTGAAAGGAGCGTACATGGTGATATTGCGCTCAGTTCATGTATGCTCTTGACTATCTTCGTAACCCATATCTAGAAGCATGAAAGAATAGTCATTTCTGCACCCCCCCCCCACATTCGTGTGCAATCTATTTTAGGGCACCACTTTTTACAGGATAGCACTAGATGAAGACTAGTAGGTATTTATCTAGCTTAGAATTTACTCATTATGGTGTAAAACAGAGTTAGCTGATCGGGATATGCCATTTAGCACAATCAAAATGGAAGAGCCGTTAAGCATATAGAATAAGAACACCAAGAAATACCAGCCCGGTGCCCTCGTTGAATTGTAGAACTTTCAGTGATGCAAAAAAGCTTTTTATTCTGTAAAATATTCGGCGTTGTAGTTGTATGAATGATGTAGATTTTTGTGTGATATTTTGGCATTAAATTTTAATAGCGTATATTTGTGTTATATCATCAAGTAATTATACCTAAAATTATACTCAAAGCAATAATGAAGTAGTGATTCTTCGTAGAAGTTCGTATTTTGTATTAATGAGCGAATATGCTATACATCCGGGATATACGGGTGTATAGATCTATACATCAGGGATATACTGTTTAGGCTTGATTTTATGTAAGCTTGAGTTGAGTGGTCTTTAATAATGAAGCAAACGTTTTGTTATACTTGTGCTTACGAAAACATAACTAGCCACTTGGTGAAACTGATCTGAATAACTCGGGACTATACAAATGCATTTTTCAGTCGATGGTTGAAACGTTCTATGCGCAGCTTTGTGTATGGGTGTTTTTGTTTTTGTAAGCCTTCCTTCTCCCCCCTGATTTATCAATAATTGCTGCTTAAAGATAGGCCATTTTTATTCCAAACCATGTGTGACAGTTCAATGGAATATTTGAAAACATATGTGAATTAGATGAGATGTCTAGGAACCTTATAGCACAAATAGTGAGAGAACTCCAGCTAGGTACATCGCCCCAACTGAGGTACAGACGTTCAGTTAGGCAATTATTTACAAGCACCACATGTAGTTGGTTTGTAAGACAAAACAAAGAAGCTTAAAAGAAGATTTGAGTATTTTTGTGTAATCTGATGAACCCTGAATTTTTTATGTAAAAATGGAAAATAATATTTAGGCACGCTGGTGTGTTGTACATTTCTTAATGGCTACATTTTAAATGTAATCTTGAGTATTTTGTCCTGTATATTTGAAGTAATTTATGAATGCACTTGTCATGTCGAGTCGAGCACATTTTACATGATTTTTTATTGGCTTTAATTCTTGATTGGAAAATTCACTGCAAGACCTGATTGCATATTTCTTTTCATATCTTTAGCCTCATTTTCCCCGCAAAAGTTTTCATTGGAATATAACAGTGTTAACAGCCACTTTTGCTAGTCCACCAGTTCTTGTTGAAATTCCACCAACCTTTCATGAAAATTTTAATGATCAGCAATATGTTTTCTGTCTTTAGCGCGCCATTAAATTGTTTCCAAATAAAAAAGTAATAAAATGGATTTCTCATCCTTAAATGGCCCACCCATTCCCGTCCATTTTCAACCCCAAACCCTTTTCATCCGGCTTCTTGCAGTACATACATTGCTGTTTGTTGATGCATAATTTGAAAGCATAACTTCAGTTTTGATGACCTTCCACTAAATCGCTCCAAGTCTAGCCTTTTCATCCACACTATTTGCACAGGTGCTGAGTAGTTCATCAAAGCAGTAATTTAATATCTTTAATTTACAAACGACGAGGGCAGAAAGAGCTTCAGGATATGTTGTTTTGCCAGCTGAAACTAAGTCTCGTTATCAACGTCTTTCCAAAGCTAAACAGAGGCTTTGAAAAATCCGCGCGTGCGTATTAACATTTGGCGGGAAGTGCATTTGTCAGTTTTCATCAACCCAAAAGGCGGCGAAGTTACTTTGCGATTATACGTAAATAACATTGTGTAAAACCGACAGCATACTTCGCCATGTTGACATCAGGAGTTCTAAAGGTTAGTGATTACATTTCGTATAGCATAAAGTTTAGATTGCATTGTTTACAATATAGAGTTTAATTTACCACGTACTCAACTTTTCAGCTCAAAACGTACTCACTTCCAATAACTTTTATCGATCATTTCAATTGTTGATTTTGAGCAAAAGCAAAGGTATCTGCTCTTTTTTCCTTATTGATGAGTGAAGCCATGGAACTTAACTTACTAGTAAGTCTTTAATGAAGACTAACTTTTATTAGGTCATTTGGATTTCAGAGTAGAGCCTTTTTCGATGAGACCTTGAGTCCAATCTGCAAGACATTACTATCCTCCACAAGATCTTCTTGTGTAGAGGCTAAGAAAGTGTACGCATGTGTACAGCATTTTTCAACTTCCAATTGGGGGCTAACATGTTTGCAGTCGCACAATTCCTGCAAAATGTTTATTGTAGCCGCGCTAAATTCTTTTTGCAGGACACTTTTATACCTTTATGGCCATTACTCTTAGCCGCGCAAATTTCTTATCTACACTTATCTGCAGGAGCGCACATTCTGGGACATAAATGAAATCTCCCGCGCATTATTCGAAATTTCCAATCTGGTAGCCCGCTGGTCCTCCCCTAGCGCCACCTGTGATTTAGATGTGCATTTGGAAATTGTCTTTAAAATGTGTAATGTATACACATTGTTTTGCGATTGCACTTGACTATTTGCCTTACAAAGTTAACGTCATCTCCGCCATTTGATATGACGTTCAGATTAGGCAATTACTGCACACCCTGTAATAATTTCAGTTATCACGCAAAGAATTCATCATGTAAAATCAACTTTACTCAAATCTGTCTCCAAAATCCAACTAACTCCATAACAACAATGACCATAAATCTTATATCTATCTATGACCCTAAGGAGTATACAAGTGACCCTGTAAATAATAAAGCATGCTACGTTGGGATTATTATTTCCCAAAAGCACTAAGATTAAACAGCAACTTCTATGTAAACAAGTTTAACGCATGCGTAATAGCATATTGTTAATATCATAACACACCCTATCATGGCTTTTAACACTATTCCATGTCCATGTCCAGGTATGCTGTATCAGTTAAAATAAAAAGGTGACATACCTCTATATTTTGTATATCCTTTTCAGTTTCAAGTGAATATTCAGAACTAGGACATCTCTTCATTTTAGAAAATAGTTACTGCAGGAAATGACAACCTTCCGCAAAATCCTATTCTCCAAATAGCTGTAAGTATCAAAGTGTTAACAAGATACCACATTGAATGTTTTTGCAGCTTTGTGAAAGTGATCCTTTATTTTTCCAATTAGTTTGTTTGACCAATACTTTTCTTCAAGAAATTATTTTTGTGCATTTATTAAGTATTAGTATTTTGTTTCAGTTATCTTATTGTTTTGATTTTTAATCTAATTGCTTTAGATAGGACTTTTCAAAGGCACATACTATTATGGCTCTTTTAGTACCCTGTCAAATACATTCCAAGGTATTGTGTGGTGTGTTCAACTACAAAGCTTGTTTGGTCCCTTATCCAAAAAAATTGGAACTGCTTTGCATAGAAAAAAAGACCATTGTGCAAGCCAAATTAGTTTTGAAAGAAATTGTGCTTATCCTTGGTTATCACATAACTTACTTGGTTTCTTTTTAGTCACTTAAAAAGCTCGATGCTACAAAAGGAATTGAGAGATATAGGTAACATGCTTTTGAGTTGATATTCTACTATCTTAGTTGTTTTTGTTACTATATTAGTTTGATAAAAGCCATCTGTACTGGTGTTTAAAACATGGATGATATTGATGTCATACTCATGATGTTGATGTACTCCAATCTTGATTTTTACCCAGCTTCCTCATCAGTGTGATGCTCATTTCTTGCTGACCATTTCCATATATGTTGCTTACCTGTACTCAGTTTGGCCCAGAGCTTAGGGTTGTTCTAGAAATATAGCCATAAGGAAGCATGGCTGTCTGTATGAAGTTTTGGTGCTACTTTTTAACACACATCTGTTTTGAAACAATTCCTATGATTACTTTTCAGAATGGTCTTCTGTGTATGTAAGCATTCATGGTTTTCATCTCTTGTGTTCTGTATCAAAAGAAGTAGTATGGAATAACAGACAGACATTATATGGCTTAGTGTAGGTCCTTTTATTTCACCCTTCTGTTTTAGCAGAATTTGTTCAAGTTGTTTGACAGCTGTTTTGAATTTTTTTCCTAGAGTCGTGCTATCAGATGGAGAATATTATTACACATGTGAGTTTGCCATTGCCTTTCTTGCAATTTGTTCTAATCTATCAACATGATCAATCTTTTGTGAACAAAACACATTTAATAGTGAGTACATGCACACATTTTGTGCATGTGATCACCCTGGTAAGGGAACTGTTACATATACACCTAGCAGATCAAAAAGCAATGCACAAATAGTAAAACATGCAGTATAGATGAAAGATACACAGGTGTATAGCATGTATAAATGAAAGGTACACCATGTATATAGACTAGTTATTTATAAAGTCCATAAACTGTCAAATTAATGACATTGGAGTTTAATGCCAGCGCCACACTCTGAAAAGCACCTGTGTGCATGCAGGGATATTGTTTCATGTTTTGTGTTGGAAGCTGACATGCAACTTGTCATATGGCAGGCATTGTCATGAGCAAAATGTTGCGTGTGCAGTAATTAGCACATACAAATGACTTTGCACGTGCATTCTCACTGCTAAGGAAATTCTTGCACATGTAAAGAAACTACAGCAGTTAAAGCAATAAATGTAAAAGTAATTCTTCATCATCAGACTAGAAACTGTTCCTGAAAGTTGGAAGTAAGCGATGATTGTCAACATTTGAGAGCACCTATTTGTGAGTGCAATCACTCAAATGTGCAATTTG
>OLMO02000262.1:19004487-19027653 GCA_900291935.2 Cassiopea xamachana
ATATGTATATATATGTGTGTTTATATATATATATATATATATATATATATATATATATATATGTATGTATTTATATGTATCTTTATATATATGTATATCTTTTATATATACACATATATATCAGAGGTGGCGGGGAGTAGTATTACTATTATTAGTCTAATTTGATATTTTAACAGATAAAATTACTCCCCAAAGAAACGATTAACTAAAACAAACTTATGTTGTTAACAAAATAAACAGACTGTAGCATTTAGGATTTGTTTCATGGTGTGTATAGCTGCAATATCAATTCTTCCATCCTACTCATCCCTGTTAATAGATGTTCAACGCTTATTGAAAGGTAGCTGCAACTTTGCAGCAGTATTAAACTTTATAATCCAATGCTGTTCTATTGTCTTTCTCAGCTATTATGACGAAGAGCCTATTGTCTTTAGTGCCATATATGAAAAGGCAAACTACGCAAGGGTATTAGTTTTTGAAAACTAATAATATGCCTCATGTGAGGGATAATTCAGGCCTAAGGTTGTGCTTTTTGAAAGCAAGAATGAGCCAGGTTGTAGAAGAAGGTTTATCTGGGGAGTTTCTCATAACTCTTGACTGCTATCTTCTTAATTATCTCACACACTAGCAACAACTTCAATCTAAGAAAGATGCAGGGCTGTGGTAGAACAGCAAGTTGGAGGAACAGTTCTTGAGACAGTGTTTGTGAAAATATTAGTAGATTTATAGTGGTACTAACATAAATAAACAGTTTTTATATTTCTCCTTGTGATAGCTTGTGATGGGAGACATTCAAATGGCAAATGCTTTCACTCATTTTCCTTTACTGGTTTATGACAACTTCTATAAATGATCAACTTTAGTCTTATTTGTTTTTGCTATTTGAAATAATCTACTTCAAATCAATTTATAGAAGCTTTTACCCCAATTATCTCATTTCTTGAGGAGTTGAAATTTGTTGTACTTTCCGTTTGGCTTACAAATACATGCTTTATATTTTCTGCTTATCCATTATGAAATCTTGTTTTATTGCTTATAACCTGCCACTTGGATTATTTCAATAGCAAGTCAATTATAAAATAGAAAGGAATCAAATGTTGCAAGAGGTCCATAACCTAACCCTAAAATTTTCTCCTCAAATTTTGGTGATATAGAAAATTGAAGTTGGAGAAAACTGTGAGAGTATGTCCCCTTAGTTCCCCCACCTCCCCTCCCCATAGCACCACCACTTCCCAGGAGGGACAAAGATAGTTCACTCAACCAAGTAATTTTGTCTCAGTGTATGCTAGTTTTATGCTGGGATGCTAATTGCTGGACTCAAATGGTAAATAAAGAGGAAATAATTAGTTGATTGTATCTATTTATATGGTATATCAATCAGCTTAATGTTTTAATGAATATTTTATAGTTTTAGTCGTTTTTAGACTCTTAGGCAGCCAGTTGTAAATTGCCTTACATAAGAAGATCTGCACTTGTAACATGTTTTTTGATAGCAAAGACTCAAAACAATAGCTCTTGCACTCTATTTTAAAGTAACAGACAGGCAATGTTTTGCTTCAGAGTGTAGAATAACAGTTGAACATAATAGCAGTTGGAAACATTGCAAATTTGTTGATCTCTACTTTTCCATCAAACATGATTCTCTACCATTAACTTGTGTTTTGTATTTGCAATTGTAGGTAGCGTTGCAGGCTTTGGAAATGCAACATCACAACCAAAACCTAACCCCTATGGAGTTAAAAATGGTGGATTTTATGGTGGAGGGTATGTACTATAGCCCTCTTCAGGGGTAGTTCTTTGGAGCCATTTATGGCTATTCTCCATAGCATTTCAATTATTACTGTAAAAGCTTGGATCAATAAAAATTTTTAAGTTGCGATGTTGTTTAGTAAATTCGATCACTATGAATTATTACTCCATTAGTGTATTTGACCAGACTTTTGGTGCTCCAAGTGAGCACCTTAATGCCACAGTTGCTGTTAAATAATTTTCCAGCATTTTGGTGAGGGATTGGCCCTATTTCAGTTATATATAGCTTATTTTCTTCAGCTGACAAAAATCCTTTGTTTATGACAATTTAGATAGCTTCAGATAAATCTTAGATGTTGGCCTTTAGCTTTATTGACGTTTAATTATTTTGTGCATCTCTGTCACTTTTTGACAGGCTAAGAGTTCAAAACAATACAGCACAAAGCAGGATTGCCTTTCATCCAATTAGCAGTCTTACTCCATATCAAAATCGGTGAGATGATTTTTATCAGAGTGTGAAAAACTTGTGCATTTTTGTCAGTATTGATAGTTTTAAAACAAAGCATATGTATGCTGGATTGAACAGATGACTGCTAGGGTTCAACTGACAGTATGAACAATTTACACAAAAATTACCCCACCCTCAACATTTAACTTGTTGGTAAATTGTTAATTCATGAATAGTGCTAGTCGACATTGTATTACTGATTAGCGGAAAGAAAGTGTTGTTTGTCGCCAAATTTAGTTTGAGTGAAGGCTTCTTTTATTGGAAAATTTGGGTTGTCTACCCCTCAAACAATCCCCATTAGCTACATCCCTGGGGGCATCAATGTGTTATGAATTTGCGATCTGTTGTTCTATATCTATATATTTTAAGTCAGCATGCAATCAGTAAATTCTTAGTTTCGTGATCATTCACCCGTTACGTAATGCTAGACATACTGATTTTGAGACCCCCTCTCCCTTTGTAATGCTCCGTACTATAACTCTCTATATAAAGTATAAAATAGCGTGATAAATAAAGGAACCCTCCCTCCCCCCTAGAGACGTTACGTAACGGATGAATGATCCCTTCATAGATTTCGTTTGTACTGCTATTATGATTTTCGTTATTTATTTAGATGGACAATCAGAGCAAGGGTGACCAACAAATCGCAGATTCGACATTGGAGTAATTCGAAAGGTGAAGGACGGCTGTTCAACGTTGATTTGTTAGACGAATCCGTGAGTGTTTATGTTGCTTTAAATGGATTTGCTATTATTTGCTTTAGGGAAAATCATATTTTGAATTTTTGATGTTTTTTAAGCCTTGTTCCACGTGTGATTAAATTTTGGTATGAGTTTCGCCTTCTGAATTCTATAATTCAGATGTAAATGGTGATTGATACTGTGTACTGATCAGCTGCTAGATATGAGAGATGTCAAATTGACAGTGTGTAATTCTGGCCCAGATATCTCACAATTTTATGTGCGCAATTTATTTCTTCTCCGAAATTGTTTCCCAATTTTTAACTTTACTGATCACTGTTTGCATGCAGGGGGAAATCAAAGCCACTGGTTTCAATGATGCTGTTGACAAGTTCTATGAAATCTTGGAAACTGGAAAGGTTGGGATTCTAGTTTTTTCTGTTTTCTAGGCGCTGTGTTAGTCTCATTATTATGCGAGCTCCTTTTTGATCATTTTGAATTGCTGAATTTTATATTTTTACTATCGTTGCGTTTTTCAACAAAGATTCTTTTTAGCTTTGAACAGGGCTTGTGCAGGTCCTTGAACTCCATGAAAAGTGCTGGAATTTGAAATTTTAGTTCAAGGGCACTTAAAATCACTTTGAAATGAGAATTTACCTTTGAAAATTGATCACACTCGTTGAAAACAAAACAAAAAATAGTTTAAGGAATTATCCAAGAGAAAGTTGAAAGAAAATCGTGCAAGAAAGCTCTTGATATGCCAAGAGATGTCTCGTTTTCAGTATTTTGGGCTTCATGTGCATTCACGCATGCGCTGTGAATGTTGATTTAAAGCTCTTTGAAAATTTTCATTTTAGTCCGTGAATAATCCGTGATTGTGCATATCAGACCACTGTGCACGCCCTGTTCTAAAATTTTCACTTTTGCTTTAATATCATAGACATTACTTTTCTGTTTGTTCTGGCCCTTCTTTTTGTAGCATTTTCAACTTCATACATTTTTATTTAACCTATGTTTCATGGAAAATAACCTATTTATTGTTGCTCTAAAAGTGTGATTTGACTTCATTTTATTTCACCTTTTTACTCTCTTATGATGACAGAACTCTGATTTCTTCTTTGTCTTCGCTTCTATAAAGTATGAAATTTCTAGAGCAAGGCAAAAGTTTTTTAACAAAATATACTGCAATGGCTACAACTTATGGTTTGAATCTTTCAGGTTTATTACATCACAAAGGGATCTTTGAGGACAGCGAACAAACAATATACATCTTTGAAAAATGATTATGAGATGTACCTCAACAATGACTCAGTCGTTGAGCCAGTATGTTTTCAGACTATGAACGATTTACTCACTGCTTGAAAGTCTAAGCAATTTTTCCTCCTTAGCAGATGATAGCATTGTAATCCTAAGACTCCATGTACTATTGTATCCACCCTTCCCTTTAACGAGAGTTGAGATGTCTTACTGTGGCTTCCATATGTATTATCGCCGAAGAACTCATGCACCAGGGAGAGCTCGTTTTGCATAGTTATTGAATCCGCTGTGCTTTTGGTCTTTATACTTACTCTCTTTGGGACATGACCACGGAAAGAAGGCATTTCTCAACTCCATTTGCTCAGTTTTTGCTGTGTTTTTCTCAGGTGCCTTTTGATTTGGTTGTCAAATTCATCTGAATTTCATTTCAGTGTACTGAAGATGTTGCACTTCCAGAAGCTAATTTCAACTTTGTAAACATCGGTGACCTTGAAAGTGTCAATAAAGATGCATTAGTTGGTGAGTTGATCACTAGCAATTTCGTAACAAACCAAAAGTCTGCTTTTATAATTTTTATGCTGTTATCTCGTTATGTCTTCTTTTTATCTATTTAATTCGCATGCACTTCCGTGTTCTGCTACTTGAGATCTCATGGGCTCAATCTCTTCAGTTGTTAATCGCTTTCATATTCCACACCATGTTACTCGCTTCCGTTGGCTGTGGCACTTGCTTTGTGCTTTTGCTAAATAGTTCAGGAATCAAAACATTTTCAAGACTTTTTGTATTTGAATATGAAAATATTTTGCTACAGTAAAATATGACTATCATACGTTTTTTGTGAAATTATTTTTTTGTCAAAATTCGGAATTGATTTTTTAGATATCATCGGAGTTGTAAAGACCGTTCAGGACGTTGTTCAAATTACAACGAAAGCCACAAACCGACAGGTTTGCCTCCTCCAAAATGTCAATTTGATTTGTTCCATGGCATCTGCCTATGGAGCTTTTAGGATTACGTTTTATGTGTATTTGGTGATTTCCAGGGGTGATGTCCAGGGGTGATTTCCAGGGGTGATGTCCAGGGGTGATTTCCAGGGGTGATGTCCAGGGGTGATTTCCAGGGGTGAATCCAGGGGGACCAGGGGGCCAAACAATATTGTTTAGAAACTTCTCAGATAAAAAAGACAACAAAAGGCCCCCCCCCATATGCAGCTCTGTATCGCCCCTGGTGACTCTATAGGTAGTATCGACTTTGCAAAGATGCTCAAGTAATCTTCAAGCTTTGTAATTGACCTATCTTATGTGTTGGCATCTGCATTCAAGTTACTTTTAATTTAGCGCGGTCGTGTTGTGTGATTCGTGGCCTATTTTTGTGGGGGGAGTGGGGAGCTATTTTGTGGGGGCTTATTGGCTTTGGTTTGTAACTACTATCTCAATAATGCTTGTATTGTTTTTATTTTCGATATTAGGTTTCGAAAAGAGAGATAGCACTGGTTGACCGCTCAGAGACATCAGTGAATGTAACTCTCTGGGGAGAGCAGGTATTGTTGCTATTTGGTATTGAATTGAATTAATCAAATTGCAGTGTGATGCAGAGATTCTGCGTTTGTACCATTTAGAGTATATTTGGTATCTCCTTGAAAGCAAAGTAGTAAGAAGGGCTTTTGACCCATTCTTTTAAGCCAGATACCTCTGTTATCTTTGCTTTTATAAATACAGAAAACGATGCAATTAACGGTGTATAGTAATTATACAATTTCATGCAGGCGGAAAAATTTGATGAACATGCGAATAGTAATCCGATTCTCGCACTCAAAGGCGCTAAGGTCTCAGATTTTGGAGGTATGTTTTCTTGTATATTGGCTTTCTATGTACTTATAAATGGCCTTCGAACTACTAATTTAAAAACAAATTAAGAAACATTCAGCCTCAAAATTTTGGAAAAATTAAGAACAGCCAGCCTGAACTTTAATTTTACTGGTTCTTATAGAAAAAGAGTTTATGTGAGTATTTGTTGGAAGGACTCGTCAGATAGTGAAAAAGTAGAACTTCACAGTTAAGATTTATCACGTTTTGTTGACTCTAAGTTTATTTGTAATGTTGGCGATAGAAATTTGAATTGTGTTTAGTCGCTTAATATTATGAGGGGGTGGGGGTTATGTTGTGAATTTCTACTGCCAGGAATTTTCAACATTCTTCATGACTGTAGTCATAATTTAATGACCTTAAAATTGGAACGTTCCTATAGGTACTAAGGAACAGACAACTTTATTGTAGCTTCATTTTGCAATCTTTTAGGATGTGTTTGAAGTCGTTCATTACTCATGCTGTTCCAAATTTTTTGCAGGACGCTCACTCTCTGCTCTTTATAGCACTGTGATCAAGGTAAACCCTGATATCCCAGACGCCCATGCGCTTAGGGGATGGTAAGTTTTACTTTCACTCCATTCATTTGCATGAATTTCTAGTCAGCCTCCCATGACTCGTTTAAAACAGCCGAAATGTTTAGCTGCAACAGTTGATTTGCTAAAATCTCTAAGCAGCACTTTGTTATCCCTGTCCATGTGAAGCATCTTTCTGCTTAGGTTGGTGCCTTGTTACCCTCTTTCATCAAAAGTATCCAGAAATCTCAACTTTTGTCAACCATTTTTCGACTATTCAACAGTGAGATCAATACTTTGCTGTATTGTGTTTATCATTCATTTGTCTTTATGATGTGTTTTTCCATATTGTTACCGTAAATCCTCGAATTAGCACCACTGGGGGCTTATCTGTTTTTTGGATTTTTGCATGGGGCTTATTCGAAGCGAGGCTTTTTCAAGGGAGAGCTTAAAAGATTTTTTTAGTAGTTGGTCAAATTCCAGTTGTAATTTTTCTATCAGCAACCTATTTCTTCGATGCTACACCCACAAACAATAGGATATTTTTCAAAGGTCAGGCAAATGTTCGTTAATTAATGGCTGCTTTTTCTTTCCTAGCTCTATAAAGCACTAACAGTCTCCCAAATGGGTACAGTCACGTGCTTGGGTAGGGGGCTTATTTTAGGGGGCTTATTAACAATTTTTAGTTCTAGGGTGGGGGATTATTCAAGGGGGAATATACTTCTTCTAATCCCTTCATTTGTTTTATTCTCTGGTAAAGTTAAATGAGATGGAAATTAGTGTGCTTCTATTGATTATTAAATAATTCTGTTAGGTATGACAATGTTGGAAAAGATGCTGGGATAAAAACGATTTCAGGACAGAGGATGGGTGAGTGTGCAACTCTTCATATGGTGGTTATCATTAAGTTTATATATAAATAATGTATGTATGTATGTTTGTATGTATGTATGTTTGTATGTATGTATGTTTGTATGTATGTATGTATGTTTGTATGTATGTATGTTTGTATGTATGTATGTTTGTATGTATGTATGTTTGTATGTATGTATGTTTGTATGTATGTATGTATGTATGTATGTATGTATGTATATACGTATTTATGTATGCAAATCACAGACGGACTTTCGATTTTGATGAATTGCATTGATTTTCGATCTCGAATTAACCTTACGTGCATTGCAAGCGGCAACATTTTTAGACATACTAGTATGTCTAGCAAAGTTGCTGCTTTTTCGTGCACTGGTTAAGTTCTATAGAACCAACAGACTATTTACATAAAAATCATTCTGTTCACTTTGGATTTTCTTTGATAGGAGGGCCATCTGGACAATTTAAGTCTCTTGGACAAATGAAAGCTGAGAATCTTGGAATGGGAGACAAGGTTAACACGACAAGTTGTTTCACAAAATCTGCCATCTCCTTTCTTTTTGCTTGTATTAGAAATTCAAGATGTAGTCGAATATCTTGAAGTGAATACTTAACTCAATTGACGATATGAACAATAAAGGTGATGATGTTTTTGTATGGCATTAGTGGTGTTTAGAGATGTTAGTATGATAAAAATGATTTTGTGTTTGCTGGTATAAATGTTTGTGAAATATGCTAGGCTTTACCTGTAGCATCGGAGACCTTCACAAAGCCCAACATTTTCTATTTCCATTACCTATCTCGGAGTTGCGATCTTCATTCTTGAATAGGAATGAAGAAATAGTTTACTGGTAGAAGAATTTCTTTTAAGCTCTCCCTCGAATAACCCCTCTCTTCGAATAAGCCCCCAAGCAAAAGTCTGAAAAATAAATAAGCGCCCTGGGGCTTATTTATTTATTATATATCCTGATTTGAGGATTTACGTTAAGTCTGCTTGGAAAAGAGACAAGGGTATATTATGGAGAGGTTTCTTGTTTTATATGACAGCATACCTTGGTCGTTGAATTTTGAATCAGGTTTAAAGAATTGAAAAATTCTCAATGCAATCCTATCGACACGATTTCTTGTAAGAGCATTATCACTTTTTGTATATTTCATTCTTTCTTCCGTATTCAAATAGTTCATTTCTACTAATGAAATTTCAAAACTGAAAGAGTATCATGTTTAAATGGAAAACAATCCAGAGTGTTTTTAGTTGCAAAAGTAGCTGGTGATTATCACAGGCTAGTTCAAATGGCATTTTGGTTATCATTTATTGGCGATGTAATCAGTTGCACTTCTGCTTCTTTCAGCCCGACTATTTTACAACCACTGTAACAGTTTCTTTTGTAAGGAAGGAAAACTGTTTATATAAGGTATGTGCTTTGCTTTGTATTCGTATGAGTTCCATTCGTGATTCCTTGGCTTGAGAAACGGCACTTTAGACTTGGAGACTTGTGTTTTATAGACCAACTTGATTAAATACTTTTATTGTAGTTTAATTTTTCTTGTTATGGGCGTAATGGCTTTGCAAGCCTATTACTGTCAGATGACTTTCAACGTTGCGTAACTATCGCAGTTGGCTGGTAGTACTAGTTGCTTGTGAGGCCGGACGGTTTGGTGATTGGACTAACCTTTGCGCTCGATTGGTGTTTGCTTTATTTATCCATTAACTGAGTGATTTGGTGATTGCTTGATTCGATGGCTTGATTGACGATTGACTGATTGATTTTTTGTTTGTGTATCATCTGGTCTGATTCCGTTGATCCACTAAATCAGCTTGATCAGTTTCTTCTTTGTTTCATTTAATAGTTAGTACGGTTTCTGTTATTTTTTTCTCCTTTTAGGAAGTTGGATTTTGAGTTTACTTTTATGATTGCCATTTTGAAATGATATTTCATCCATGGTACCTTAATTTCAAACATGTCACATAATACCTTTTGCATCATCAACACAGGCTTGCCCAAGTGCAGATTGCAATAAAAAGGTTGTTGATGAAGGTGGTGAGTACAGGTGTGAGAAATGCAACCGAACCTACCCAGATTACCAGTACAGACTTATCATGTCCGTAAGTGCACATTTTGAACAATCAATAGTTATTGCAATCGGAATTTCCTTCCTCATGTGAATTTCGCATGATCGTTAAATTACAAGAGAAAACCCCCTATAACAGTTTTTCCAAAGCTGACTGTGTTTTGTAGATCAGAAAGTTCTAGAATTCTCATTTAATTGTTGTAATTGACATTCGTCACTTCTGCTGTCACTGTTTGTTAACTCGATTCTCTAAGTCTGAAGATGTGACCGTTTTGTAGGATTTTTTAATTGCCTAGCAAGTAATACAACTCCAATTTGCTCAAAAGTTTTGGTTAGTTCAACTGTTGATGGTACTCACTTTTGTAGGCAAACATTTTTGACTGCACTGGCAACCAATGGGTAACCTGCTTTCAAGAAAGTGCAGAAACAATTTTGGGCGAAACTGCAGAAAATGTTGGACGAATGAGAGACGAAGTGAGCCATTCAGAAAATTCTCTATGCTATTTTCGTCAATTCTCAATGTTCTGTCCGTCAGTTCTTCTTGCAAGTTTCAAGTCATAAGACAGTTCTTCTTGCAAGTTTCAAGTCATAAGAATGTTATGGAAAGGCAGTATATTGCTAATGCTGTGGCCAGTACATTATCATTGTTAGATTGTGTTACCTTGAATTTAATGGTAGTAGAGCATCGTTCTATGCGCAGCCAATGTTTACCGTGGTAGCTAATGATGAATTCGACGCTTTCTTCAGCAATTAAAGAAATTTGGTTATAATTTTGTTGACGGTGAATTTGATTGTATTTCTAGGACGATAGAGCATTCGAAGATCTTTTTGATAGCGCCTGCTTCAAGATGTATACAATGAAATTGCGAGCTAAAATGGAGTCGTACAACGTAAGTAAATGTGCAACACCCTTCGATTTAATGTAGATGCACTTTTCCATTCCTCAGCCGAAGTCTCTTTGATCAGCTTCCAACTATTAGTGCTTCAACACTGTGACTGAAGTAAGCCTATTTAGTGTTTTCTGGAATGAGAGATAGAGAGAGAGTGGGCAGGCATCTTATGTTCTATTGCTTGTGATGAATAAGTCCTTAACTGTTCGACATGATACCATAGAATCTTCGACTTTGACATTTCACCCTTACCACCCAGCCTTACCATAGCATCATTGTTCACTGCGTATTTATAGCAGGGAAGCTAGTGTGTATTCGGTGTCAGCCAAATCAGATAATTCATGGAAAGCAAAGAAACTTGGGGGAACGCATTGTGCTTAAAAATATCAGGGAGAAATCAGGGAATTCAGCTGATGCCAGAGACTATCACTGAAATATCATGGAAAATGCTTCTCTATGTTTCTTCAACCAATCAGTTTCCTGATAGCCTTTAAAGAAATTCGAAAGAAAACACATTATGCCCATAATGAAAGTGTTGATTTTCATTTCCCATGATTGAAATAGAGCACAATTCGCTCCGGTAGGCAGAAGTTTGCGTAAATAGTCCTGTACTTTGATAAGCGTAGTGTGTAGTATTTGCTCAGGACATATATTGTATCAGGGAAAACATGATAGAAATCAGGGAAAGTTCAGGGAAAACAACTTCCCTGATTTGGCAGACACGCTGGATGTGGAATGAGAACAGAAGAAATCAGTCTAATTTCTTGCTGCTCCAGGTGGCTGTGGTGGAAACAATTTTCTCTTCATGTACATTTAGACTTATCTTTCTTTATTATTCATTATTAATTTGTTGGTTTTTAATTTTAGGATGAATCAAGGTTCAAAGTTATTTGTATGAATGCATCCCCCATCGATTACGTCGCAGATTCGAAAAGACTGTTGGATGAAATAAAGAAGTTAGAAGACCTGTAATCGCATGAAACCCACCGGTGTATCTGAAATTTTTGTAAATTAATGTTTTGTTATAGCTACTAGTAAGTAAAGGCAGTAGCAGTTGGTTTGCCAAGTTTTTGAATGAGTCAATAAAACAGTCGATCAAACCAATCAGTAGAAAGTCGTCTTGTTGGTTGACTGAGTAATTTTGTTGTAGATCCTAATGAGCATAAACAGCAGCTGTTTATTGAGTATTTTTAATCAGTCGATTGAAGAAAAGATGTTGTCAATTCATTTGATGTATGCAATTAAGACTCTTCTTCCGTCTTGCTACTGTTGAGATTGTACGTCTGCGATAGTAACGGTTTAATATGTCTGCATTGGCATCAGACTCAAATGGAAGCCACGCCAGGTTCAATTAGAAGCAATGACATCATTGATTAGAATTGCCTCGTAAATGTAGTACATTCAAAATTAACTGCGTTGTATCCGTTAGTATAAATGAGTTTTTGCTTCCCTTTGTGCGTTTTTCATTTCCTTTTCCTATCAATGTTCCTATTAATTAAGCTACTAGCAAGGCTAATTTTATGAGTAATTAAACAACTGGAAGAATTGAATAAGCAAAGAATAGATGGGGAAATAATTAATTATTTGTTTTGTGAATTGATAAATTGCCCTATCAATGGGTAATCATAAAATACTGCTCAAAGATACCTTTTGCCATGAGCTGGTTGATTTCTTTTGCCCTTAATTATTCTCGATTTCCAGTAAATATTGTGTAAAATAGTCTGTCTCCTCATTGAAATCAAAAATTAATTTTCAAAAAAGAAAAAAGAAATGGTACCTAATGTTAGGAATAACGAATACTTGCAATGGATATCCTAGCAAAGAAATTTTTGCTTTATCTCTTTAATGGTATTCATAAAATGGTCACTGCTCAGGCAACTGGAGGCGGAATCTTAAAAAGTGGTAAATATCCTTTATGTGACTCAAAGCCGAAGGTGTGTCTTTCTTTCCGTATTTGCTAATGCTGGTGAGCAAAAACGATAGTCAACAAAACCAGTGTAAATGTTGCCTCAAGAGTCTCTCAATGTAGAAAGCCCTTGCTTTAAACTTACTTTGGCATGCATTTTTGGTTAGCACTTTTGACCCTCTGCTCGAAATCTGTGTATATATTGTTTTACCCATTACATTACCCATTTTCGCTTTTTCCATTTTCCAAGTAACACAGTTGAAATAAGACAGAAAACAATGGAGCTTAACCAGTCTTGCCATCACTGACAAACTCTTTGATTTTTCTGGAATTGAGATGATAAATTTTTTACAAAATCATATAAGACACCCCTCCCCTCACTCACGCATGGCATTTGGCTCATTGGAAAGCGGACCACGGCGCTTGGATGCGCTAGATTGTGAATGCGGAGGAGCGAATGGGCATTTCATTTAGTGACTGTAAGATAATGCCATCGCTGGGTTGAAAATGAGTAAAATACAGAAGACAGCGAAGCAAGCCTTGGTTACTTTCAAATCAATAGATACACCGTCTTTCTCTGGTAATCTTGAGAGGCTTAAAGCAATGGTAGGTACCTTAATTTATTTCGTTGATATTCGAAAGTATTTACGTGATCAAGATTTAGGGGATGATCGACAACACCCCCACGGCTCAGATTTAACGTGGGGGCGGGAAAACAGTTTTTACTTGCTCAGCAGAAGCATATTCATAGCAAATAGATCTGATGTGAATCGGTCTTAGTACATTCCCAGTGTTTAATTGAACATTTTGTGATACGGAATTTACTGGATTTGTACTCTAGATGGGTAAATTGATTTATTATTGACGACCTGTTTACATTACTTCTTCTGTAGTATGTTTCCGCGAATGAAGGTGATTCAAATAAGTATGAGGATTTCCAACTTTCTCTTGTTTATTTTCCATGTAATATCTATGGCTAAGTGCATTCGATAAAGAACACGATCATACCCATGTGTATGTTCGCTATCTTCTAATTGAAGGCAGTCGTACTAGCTTTCAAATTCATGTTCAACAGTGCTGTTTTTATTGAGTTAAGCCACTTGCACTGTCCAACACTCAGTTGTTTGTTGATTAGTGCCCAAGTGGTGTGATGAGGATTGGATTCATCATTTATCCATGTTGATCATATATCATTGCAATTATAACTTCAACAAAGGTTCCAGAACATGGGGCAGTGAGGGAAGTAATCCCATGTCCTAGCAAAGGAGCAAGAATGCACTCTTTGTCAACTTGTTGTTTTTGAGAAAATTAGATCAGGAAACATAATGAACTTATTTTAATTTTGCAAGTTTTATCTTGCAGTTTTTGTTTTACTTCAGGCACTTTGAAAGCTTTTACTTGACATTAGGTTATTAGTTTTCTGACAGCATTATCAATTTTTATCACTATATCAGCTCTCCAATTTTTTAGAAGCACTGTTGAAGCTCAAATAAAGCATTTCCGTAAATCCTATATTTTGGTGCTCCACAGGATAAACTTGCCCTCTTTTCCCTGATTTGCTTCCAGCATTCATGAGCTTCAATCTTGCAATTAGAATTAATTTCTTACATTGGTATAGATTAGATAATTAAGATTTAATAACTACTTTGATATCAATGCTACTTCTTATTCATAAGACTCTATTGCTGTACTGGCAAAGCTATGCAAAAGTAAAAGTATGATAGTTCTCTAATGACAAGTATTGCTGTGTATCACTTTTTTAAATTCTTGTTTCTCCTAGATGTCTGCCTTGACAGCATCAGACATAAATTTAGACATTCCTGAAAAAACAGAAACTAGGACATCTAGAAAAGGAAGTGCTCCAGTATCATACATAAGCATTTATGATTCAAAGCATTTTTCACTTGGAGTATTCATTTTGAAAAAGAAGGTTTCAATACCTTTGCATGACCACCCAGGGATGTTTGGTATTTGGTGAGTCATTTTTTTAGTAATCTGTTGAAGTTGGTCTGTATGTAATTGGAATTCATCTTGGATTGATGTATTATGACATTATTCATTTGGTTTTTGATTCTGCAATAGTTCTCTTTCCTACTTTTTTCAGCATTTTCTATAAAATTATCCACTTTTGAATTCTGAAGAAGTTAAATCTATTTCTTACTTTAGTTTAGTTCTTTCCTAGAACTAATTTAATGTAAAGCACTTATTGGAAAAAATATTGCTGCCATCATGGATAATTATGATCAAACAGTTAACTTGAATTGAGGCTGATTTTCCAAGATAAAAAATGAGCCTAACATTCAGTATACAAGGAAGTTATAGTGGGTTGTCAGGTGATAGTCATCATGGCCAAATTGCATAGGGCTTCTAAAGGGTAAAAGTTGGATGACAGTATTGTTTTCTCTGAAGAATTTGGACTCATAGATCTCAAAATTAAAGAATTTGGGGGTAATTTTGTGAACACCCAATGTTTGCTGTTTGGACTGCATATTTCATTGTATAGATTGATGTCATTCAGGAAAAAGGAACTGAGTTATTCCCAAATGGCTTTTTTATGGTTTCAATCAAAATTTCATCTCTCATTTCACTCTAGGAATGATTTATGCATAAAGAGCTTAATTGAGATGTACCTTTGGGTTAGTCTTGTGTAGTTTACTCCCATTATCCAAGCCCATGATTTTCTTTTGGCTTTTGTATCACATCAATATAAAGTATCATAGGGTAGATATAAAGGCTTATCAGAGAGGGAAGCAGGGAGAAGCAAAAGTACCCTTTTTGAAATGTAAGATAATTTTCTACAGACATTGATAGGTTAAATAAACCATTTAAGCAAGCAAAATGTAATAGGAAAAAAGGGCTGTTTATATGATTATGAGAAATATAGCCCTGCTAAAGGAAAAAACAAAAGTGTTCCACAAGTGTACTTTGGGTCCCAAATACCTGCCTATGCTAATCAGTGTCTCAAAGAGAAGCCCATTCTAGTCGGTGCCCTTTTTCTCCTGTTGGCCCCCCTTGGCCCACTATGCTTCTGTTGTCCCTGTTTATATACTTTGTCAAAATATGACAACTAACTGTGTTTTGCAGCAGATTGAATGTTTTCTGATTCAGCATGCCCTTGAGGTCCATTAGGGGTGGCCTCATCATGTGCTAAGACTATCCCATACTATATGTTTAAGCTTCAACACATTTTTGCAGTATTTTCCATTCAGTAAGTTGTGGAAAATATGAACATATTAGATAACAGATTGCTTTTTGTTGATTGTGATTTTCTTGTGTTTGAAGAAAATCAAATTATTGATTATAACAAAAATGAATTTCTAATTGGATCATGATGTATTGTTGTCCTTTTCAAACAGCAAAGTGCTTTATGGTGCCGTCAGAGTAAAGAGTTTTGATCCAATCCTGAGGTAATTCATTCATTAGTTTCTAACAGTGCCTGTAACTCCTTCTATTGCTTGCACTGATTTCAGCATCCTTGCAGTTAGTCTGCACATCAGGTCTTTTCCTTGTAGCACATTCCCTCAGCTCTGTTAATAAAATTGATTGCTAACTCCTGATTTATATCTTTGAAGTAATGTTTACCTCAATGCTAAGCCACACACTGAGAGACGTTATCTGTCGATGAGGAAAATTGTATTCTATCACGTGCTCCCACGCTAGATTGATAGGGAAGAAAGTAGTTGTACACCTTATCAGAGGGAGAAAAAGTTTTTGAATGAATAGTATTACCATTCTAGTGAATTGAGAGGTAGTCTTTTTGGCATAAAGAGAACCTCGCAGAATCCAAGCTATGGGGATATCAGATCCATGGGAGACTTCCTTACCAAAGAACTGCTTGTATTTGCATTGTGATATCATTGTTCTCTCTCGGCCATTGCGATAGCCATTTTATCTGGTTAGAACACCATTTAGATTCCCTTACAATGGAATACAACAGAATTACAGATGATTGGCTGACGACAAGATGATTCCAGCGATTGCTATTATAAATACACTATTTTTAGATTAAAAATTCCATTCAGAGTTCTAATGTTCTTTGTTTGGTTGATCTGATAGCCAGTAAATCGGATTTCTGGCTGTCCCCAGTAGCCTGAACGCTATAAATTCATAGGTTGTGGTTGATCACGAGTAAGGACAGATGACTGGCTATTACAATGAACCTAAAGAAATAATCTCGTTGTGATGCTTATTGGCTGTGAGCATAAAGTCGCCAAGATAGTGCAAGGCTATTATGTTAGTAAGTTTTCGCTCACTGTAAGTGCAATGCAGTCAAAAGATGGGAAACTGCTCATTGTTGTTAACAATCAGTAATTCAAAAAAAGGCTGAGCAAACCTCGTACTTGAAGCCAAATATTTACGAGGCAGATTATGGAGAACTTTAAAAGCGAGAATAAATGAAGAACGAGTGTGAAAATGATCGTGACTATAGTCACGAACGAGCAACAATTGAAAGTGTGATTTAACAATGACGTTTTTGTTTGTAAGATCTCGTGGTATGGACAAAAATTCAAGGAATTTCGGGTTTACTTTGACAAAGACAACTCGACTAATTACCGTAAATCCTCCAATAGCTCCCCCTCGAATATGCCCCTCCCCTCGAATAAGCCCCTCCCCCCCCAATAAGCCCACCCACTAGAGCCACAAATTGTTAATAAGCCCCCCTCTTGAATAAGCCACCGCCCAGGCATTTGATGGTACCTATTTGAGTCTGTTAGTGCTTGATAAAGCTAGGCAAAACAAAAACAATCATTAATTAAGGAAATCCCTTATCCTTTAAAAAATCCTATTGCTTGCATTTGTAGGAATGAAGAAATAGTTTACTAGTAGAAAAATTCAACTAGACTTTGACAGACTACCAGGAAAATTTGTTAAGCCCTCCCTCGAATAAGCGAGGCCCCATGCAAAAACCAAAAAGATAGATTGAATGTATGAACTAGAAGGTTTGTTGGCATGATCTACGGTGACCAAACTTGCTATACATCATTTGAATCCGTTTTTGATGCTGATTTTGAAAATCGACGATAGCAATGAAAATTTGGTAGGCTAATTAGCGAAAGCCACACCAGCAGTGGCTTTCAAGAGGAATGCAAGCATTGAAGATATCCTTGTCCATTCCAATGTGGCCGCCAACTTAATCGATTTTATTAGATGTATATAATTTGATCAGATATGGTGGCAGTATGTCTCCCTGTTGAGTTTTCTTTAATGTCACCGCTACCACACCTGTACTCCTCTCCAGGTATGATTTTATCCCAATTACGATGCTAGGGGGCCTGTATTGGTCAAGCGTACTATCATTACATCCCCGAAACGCTTACAGGTTGGTAATTGAAGAATCATGCCAACATTCTTATTGTCCTTCTTATACAAACACGCTACATGAGTGCTTATTAAAGGGGCCCATTTCTAAGGCCTAGTAGTAGACAAGATGCATCAGCAGATGAGAAGTTGGAATACAGACGTACGTGGAGAAAAAAGAGGGATCTTGCCTACAGAAAAGATATCAAATTCATTCAAATTCATTGTCTACAGAGTTTCAGAAAATGGCCTTTTGTCAAATGAGATGGGCTTTACTTTACTATTTATCTTTATGTTGAAAGAGAGAAGTTAATCCCAAATATGTCTTCACTGAAGTTTGAAAACACCAATCCATAATGAGCTGATCTTTTGAATAGATAAAGATGCTGAAAAAGAGAAGAAGATGGTGTGAAAGCAGCAGTATGAAACTTTTGGTGCGCCTTGCCTCCCAAGCTCCCCCTTCATAACGTGCGTTTTTCCTTTCCCAAAAATGGTTCTCCGAATGTCAAGTTCGCAACTAACTACATGGAACTTTGATAACTTTGTGACTTTCCTAGAGCTTTCAAGCACGCATGAATCCAGCATGCAAAAATAAGTGGCATTTCTCACCAGCGGTTGGCTTCTTCAGTGGGCAACGGAAAGGAGTTTTGTAGATTGTCTTTTTTAGGCAAGGACATAAACATCAGTATCGAAAAAGGCTCAAAGTTGTTTAGTATCTATTGCTATTACTGCAGTGTGCTTCTGTTTGATCTGCCATATCTACTATTCTTGATTTTAACTTTATCCAAAGATGCTGGAACAATAGTGGGAATCGTGGGCCAACAAGAGCACATGTAGCCCAACAACATTAGGCGAAGAAGCGAGCTCGAGAATTGAGTTCTTCGGTGGCTAAATCCCATCCCTTTTTGGGGGCTAAATTTCTCTCAGCCATATAGAAAGGTTTCCTCTCCGATAAAGGCATCATACTAGCGTTTGGAAAGCACATTATTGCATATTTTTATATGGTCATGTCTGATCCCCTGCTTCTCCAAATAAAAGGCAGGAAGAATGCTTGCTCTCCTGTGGCCCCTCTCTGGCATCCTTAAAGTTATCAAATGGGAGCTATTGATGCACCCTCTACAGTTGGCTGTCTTGCAATAACCTTTTCATATATTTTATGCTAAATTCAGAAGCAAATATCATTACATTCAATATCACACCTCTACATCATTTTGTCTAGTTGATTACAATGGTTATTTGAATATAAATATCCAAGGCCAAACTCAACATTTCCAAGACGAAAAAGTGTGACCAGGACCGCTTTAAAATTTCCCTTTTTCGATAACATTTTACATCGGCCTTTTTCAATTGCTACTCGTTGCTAGGACTATCCCTCATTTCATATTTCTACTTTTGTAGTGTTTTTATACGCATTAATTCATGAAAACTGTGGAGGACAAATCCTACATTGCACATTGTGATCATTAAAGACATAGGATCATATCATCCTAGACTTATAATCTATTTCAAGCACTTTTACTTCCGATCGGTGTTTTGAGGTATAAGCTACCGCTTTGAACTTGCTATCGTGCATATTCTAAAAGTAGAGAAAATGAGCTTTCGAATGGTGTATAATATGTTTGGTCACTGAAGATGATGCCAATTTCGAAAAAATTGCATCCTGGCTCATGGCCTAATAAGCCCCCATTGGGGCTAATTCGGGGATTTACGTCATGTGTCGTAATTTTGTTTATGTTCATGCCCTATTTTTATTTTGTTTTTGTTTGCATGATGCTCTTGCAGTCATTTATTTCACCATTTTTTGGATATTTTTTTCCTCAGTTTGCTACGATGATATTTCACATGAAAAATAAAAATTCCTAAAGAATTCAAATAAAAAAGCTTTTTTGGGGGAAATTCAACTACAGAAAAGATGCTATATTGTCACGTGACAATTGAGACGCTATAATGCCACGTGACAATTGAGACGCTATAATGCCACGTGACAATTCTCTTCAATAGAGGAGTATGCTATTTTTTCAAAGTACACTGGACAGGGTATATTCTAGGGGAATCTGACTACTGGGCCAAGTCCGTAAGAGAGCCCCCCCGTCTTATTCGTAACAGAACTCGGTCTTTCCGCCCATGGACACTCACAAACATCAAGAATGAATATCAGGAAACTATTTTAACTAGCATCATCGATATGATTGGTATGTTTATCAAAGAAAATAAAAAGCCTCATTTTGACTTAGTCCAATGGGTAAAGAGTACCAATTTTCCCTTCACTGCTGGGACAAGCAAAAGGACCCAATGAGATAAATGTCCGACCAGTCAGTACCTTTAAAATACATGGGATGATTTCCACTTGTGAACTTAGTTGCAACTCACTTTTGTGGTTACTTGGTCCCTTGTTTTTTTTATCCTGCTTCCTGCCAGTTAGACGTGTTTTTTTTCAAGAAACCTGGCTCACGGCTTGGACAGCCTCCTTAATTTTGAGCTGCATTTTAGTGTTAAAAGTTTCTTTGAATATTCCTAATTTAACGAACTGAATTGTAGCGAAAGTGTATACAAAACACTGCAAAATGCTTTAGTGTGAGTTGAATTCTTAAGCAATGCCATTTTCACTTTGTATTCATTCAGCTTTACGTTGAGCCAGGTAACAATTTCAATTCCCTATTTGTCTGCAGTTTCTTAGCTCTTTCCTCTTAGTTCTAAAAGCTTCTTCAATTGTAGATTGTCTTTTGCTAGGTTACTTATAAACTGGTTTCTTGTTTAAAAGAATGTGTAAATAAGAATTGAAGATAAGGTTGGAGTCAATGCTAAAACAGGGTTCATATTGAACCTAGAAAACCTGGAAAACAAGGAAAACCTGGAAAATAGGCCATTTTTGCGAGAAGTCACGGACAACCTGGAGTAGTCAGGGAATTTTCTATAATTTTAATCCAAGTCAGGGAAGTGTCAGAGAAAGCAAATTACTTAGTTAGCGTATCATTTTCATTAACTATTGGCATGGTTGTTCGCAAAGTCGTTACTCTAATTGTTGTCAGTAGATGTGAACTTTAAGTTTTGCTTTTTGAAATAAAAATTATATTGTGCATTACCGATCTATTAGGCTCCATTTTCTTTACTTCTTTTTGGAAATATGGGAAATGGGGGTCAGGGAAAAATTGGGTATTTTTGACTACCATTCAAGGAAAAATCAGGGAATAGTCAGGGAATTTTGATTTATGTATTGGGTATGAACCTTACAAAAGCTTATTGAAAATGACTTACTCTTGCCTCTCAAGGCGTAGGGATCTATACTGCCTTATTGGACTTCCTGCTTTAAAATACTATATTTAGTCTTTATATTAATTGAGATGTTCTTTATTAAAACCTCAATGTAATTTCCAATAAGTATGATTGCAATTTTCCACCAGTAACGGTAACGAAGCTGAGCCACATATTCAGAAAACTCATAACGGTAAGTTTTTTATATCAAGTCAAGCTCTTTATTTGAAACCACTTATTTTTTGACCACGCACTTTAAGGCCCTGTCATCTGGCTTGATTCACATGTGTCCAACTCAATTATTACATTGGGATTAATCAAAATAAGGCGTCCTACTTAATTCCATATGACTGCTTTTATTACTTCTATGATTAACTGTGATAGACACTGTTAAATTTAATCAGAGAATGCAGCCCAAATGTCGTTTTTGTCAAAGGCCGTTTTTGATGTTTCGAATAGAATGTATTAATTTTTTATAATCAATATTCCTTGAATATTCTATAGGACATTCCCAAAAGAGGTCATACCCCCAATTTTTTCAGAAAAATGTTTTAGTATGCAGGAAATATATCCTAAACCCAAAACTGATGTAACTTTTGTGTGGCCCCCCCACTTACAAATTCAATGCGCGCCCCCTGAGTAGGGCTTGTGACACGAATCACTTTTCATTCTAAAGAGTCAGGGTGTTAACTAGCGTTCTCAGTAGCCGGTAACCGGCTACTTCCCAATTCACTGATTCCTCGAATTTCCCAAAATGAAGGCAAGTTAATGGTAAACGCACGTTTTCTGCGTGGAACCCACCTCTCAAATATTACAAAACAACCGACCGTCTCGTCAAAAATAACATTATTTTCAAGCGAATAATGACACCGAAACACACGTGTGGCGAATTCTTTTCCACTCACGTTTCACCAACGCTTCCTCATCGCAATAATCCAAGCAAAACTTTTTTTCTCGGCAGTCAAAAGCCAGCGTTTTCAAACAACCGCTCGCCAGAAAGAAAATTCACCATCACTGGGGAAAAACACCTGCCACGGAAGCCCATTCTCTGGTAGGGGAGCTAGGAGGCCGCGCGCCTCGCGTAAATTTTCTTGAATTTCCCAAAATGGTATGACCGGCCAATGCGACCAAATCCTAGTTAACGCCCTTAAAGTGCAGACCATAATTCATAGTTCAGTTGATTTAGACACATGCAGAATACACCGTATGACATGTGCCTCAGTGAGACTTAAGTGGCTATATTTCCCTTATTGGTACAGTCTCTGCTGCAATTTTGGGGGAAACGCCCTCTCTTTTGTTTCTACTCTCAACCTCCTCTCTTTTCTATCTCTTATTCCCCTTCACATCTCACTATTTCCCGCTCTTTCCCCGTATTTTTCCTTCCCTTTGCCCCTCATTTGTTCACCCTCTCCCTCTCTCGTTTTCTTTTCTCTCTCCCACCCCCACCCCTGGGCTAGGGCACTAGCACGACATCTTTAGTATCTGTTTTCTCGAGGATGTTGGAAAGAATTTCGCATGATCAACTTTTTGAATTTTTCCAAACAAACAATACTCTGACAGACAATCAGGCCGCTTTTCGTAAGCTCTATTCAACAATGACAGCGCTTATCGCAAGCACTGATTACTGGCATGAGAACATTGATTGTAGCAAAATCAACCTCACTATATTTATGGACCTAAAAAAGGCCTTCGATACCGTAGATCACACCATACTTATACAAAAACTACAAAAGTATGGGATAAAAGATAGAGAAGGGGAATGATTTCAATCTTAACTATCAATTAGACAGTAGTTTTGCTCCTTAAATGGTGTTAAAACTAAGCCTGGAAAAGTCCCATGCGGCATTCCTCAGGGATCTTGATTAGGCCCCCTCCTTTTTATAATATACTTAAATGACTTCGAAAAATGCTTACAATCCTCGCATGCTAACTAACGTCTATGCTGACGACATAGCTAGCACAATCGCCTCAAATAATGTTGTGAAGATGACCGAGGGTGCACGTAAAGAACTAGCAAATATTGCGGAATGGATGAGGGTTAATAGTCTAAGTCCTAACCCCCAATAGACCTAATTTATGATCACAGGGCACCCACTCAGCACAAGAAAACCGAAGCTTCCAGAGACACTTAAGCTTAACGGCTCAGAGATAAAAACGGTGGAAAAAGCAAATATCTATGAATTATCATTGAGGAAAACTTGAATTGGGATGAGCAGTTTAAGCGAGGTAGAAGTAAAATAAATACTGGTCTCATGAGCCTAAAACAGCTTAAAAACATTCTGCCGCAAATCCAGCTCTGTTGT
>OLMO02000262.1:19027753-19085950 GCA_900291935.2 Cassiopea xamachana
CGTGTTCGTTCTTTCGTTTTTCCCATTCTTCACTTCTTCTTTACAACGTATTTCCACTTTTATCAACAAATAACTCACTCTCCACATGTTGAATCGAGGAAAACTAACCGTCCAGAGCAGCAGTGATGCCATTATGGATTGAATGAGCCAATAAAATCATGTCCTTCATTTGAATTGGCCAATCAAAAGTGTGATCGTTAAAAATGTCATGGCAACGGAGAGTTCTATTGTTTCTCTTGCCTTAAATAATCGCTAATATCGTACCACAGGTAAATCACAGTTAGAAACCGAGGCCAGAATGCAATTCAGTAAGAATAGGGCTTTCAGAATATGTATAAGACATGAGGTGTTTTGGAAGAACAGACCCGAAAATCGGAACTGTAAAATGGGCAGTAAAATCTTCTGTTATATCATTTTGATTTCTCAAACAACCAACCGTCTTTGCAAAACTTCAAATTTCTTCGTTTTTGCTACACTTACAGAAAAAGTATAGCCAAATCTAACTTCCCCATAGAACATACCATATTTCAAGCCATAAAAAAAAATTTGTGAAAAAGTTGATAAAATCAATATATTTGGACTGGTGGACAACCTTAAGCGAGGTAGAAGTAAAATAAATACTGGTCTCATGAGCCTAAAACAGCTTAAAAACATTCTGCCGCAAATCCAGCTCTGTTGTGTTTATTATGGTCTTGTTGAAAGTCATTAGCGATATGGTGATGTTGTTTGGGGTAGCTTGAACAAATCAAAGATTATAGCTCTCGAACGTCTTGAAAATCGAGCTGGCTGCATACTTGAAGACGCAGAGGTTACAGATAATTTGTCTCGTTCCTGGTTAATTGTAGAAAATATCATCCGTTACGCTAGGGACATCAGGACCTATAAAATTATGAGCAAGCATTACCCAGAAAAATTTTTCAACAAATTCCTCCCAAGATCCTCTGTTTCGAAATATAACGCACGGCATTGTCGAGATCTGCAGATACCGAGACATCGGACTGAATTTGCAAAAAAAGGATTTCATTACTCAGCCCTGAAGGCTTGGAATGATTTACCTGCTGAGCTACGTTAGCTACCTACCCAAAATAGTTTCAAAAAACAACTGAAAACACATTTGTAGGGCTAGACTCAGAAGTTAAAACACGATTACCTGGAAGATCAGCTCTCTTTTATAGGGTTAAGTTTTTATTGCGATTTGATATTGAGTGTTTCTGTTAGCTGAAGGTATACCTCGTCTAAAAACAATATTATTATTATTATTCATTTCATGACATGCTCGTAGACTGAGAGTTTTCACTTGAGACAGGGTGTTATGTGGTAGGCAAGGTCCGTACGGGTTTTGGAAAGTTTGGAAAGTTATGGAAATTGAAAATGCCATCTTCCAGGGCCTGGAAAGTTTTAGGAAAGGGAGGATTTTCAAAATGGCTTTGGATTAGTTTTGGATTTTTGACTGGAAAATTTTAGAAATACCCTAAAATGGATGTAACTTAGTGTCGTATTAAACACCGTATATGTTATGTTTGTTCATTTTACTATTTATAATACAAAATACAATCCACCGAAAAGTTATAAAATATATCGTCGAAAATAGCGTTATATGGCGTTTCAAAATGCAATTGAGTTTCATGGCTTTGGAAATTTGGTAATTTGGCTTTGGAAAAATTTTGGAAATTTTTTTAAGACGTTTGTGCGAACACCGGGTCGGGGGAAGAGGCCTTTAATATCAAGTGAAAGTTTTCTAAGTGAGAGTTTTCTCGTTGTGGAATGGTAAGAGCTATCTCGTTTATCTGAAAAATTGTGATATTGTACCGTTTGCTTTCGTGGCTTGTGCACGTAATTGAATTACTCCTGCTAGTCACAATGCAAACTGGTTATCGTTCATTTTATTTTTGCTTTCTTGTAGGAAAATTAATTAAGTGCTACAGTGCTGGTGAAAGAATAATTAATTCTGAAAGCGTCCTGTGTCACCTTACACCAAATAGCGGAAATTACCATTCGATCCATTCACACGAGTAACCAATCATTTTATTCATTTCATCTTTAGGGACATTATGATACAAATTTCATTTATCTACACAACTGATTTACAAACTGCCTTGTAGAAATAGTATTATTACGTCTGTAGAAATTGCTAGAATGGAACAGTCAATCCGATATACCACTTCTATCAGATGGGGGAAATGGCCTGGGTTGTTAAGCATTTGGACATCCAAATAGAGCTCTTTACATGATACAATTAACTCCTAATTTTTATATCTTTTATAGTTCTTTATATAATTCTAATCAGTATTTGTTATTCTAGCAAAGGTTTATTTGAATATAGAGGATAGCTTTGATGAGCAACCAGAATGGCTATTTAATATTTATATTGCTATCTGAATTTACTCGTAGCTTTTCCAAGAGATGAGAGAGTTATTCAAAATTTGAATATTTTTTATTTTAATATTTACAACAATTATTTTTAGGAGCTGGCATAAGACGTAATGCACAACGTTTTGCTTTGTACTCCGTGTTTAAATGTATTCTTTTTGAAATGGACAGCTTTATTTTGAGGCAATTCAAAAAACAGAACTTTCCAACCCACAACCTTGCATAGGCCATGTGTTTTTTATTCTTTTGCTTCTCTTCACATATTGATTCTTTATTTCATTTAGGGGACAAGCCGCCTTTATTGATATTCTTGCACCACCGTATGTTACGGGGGTAAGTCTGGACTTTTTTGTTGTGCCAATGTGGATACACACCTCTCAAGTATTAGTGGGCCTAGGGATAGGCTAGATTGGGGATCTAAATGGTATAGTTAACGTTTAAAAATGTTTTGTTATATTTTGCATCTAACTTGTAAAGCTTCAAAGTCAAATAATTTTCCAGTATACTTCTGACGCTCAAATTTTACTTTATTCGTCCATTAATTTACATCTGTTTCGCCATGCCATGTTTCCACACATTATATTTGAAACATTGCGCCATTTTATTGTAGCCTCGTCACCAGAAAGCCCAGTCTTCTCCAGTTCTTCCTTACAACTTCATTTACCGTCCCAATCGGTCCAGAGCACAATAGTTTTACATATCTTTTTATCCCATTCTGATCTATTCTGCTTTTCAGTTGTTGGTGCTTTAAATGTTTAATTCTGTATGATTCTGACATGTTGAAGACGTCTGCCACTTCACCCTTTTTCAAATGTTTTTCTTAAAATTACAAGAAGGATTTTCTATATCTCTTTGAACAGGGTCAAACACCTTCTACAGTCATTTCATATTTTTCATTTTTTTACTTTTTAGCGTGGTTCCCAACCCCGCCCCCTCCATATAAACACAGCAGATTAACAGGGTTCAGTTCAATGCTTTAGAGATTCCATTGCATTTGAATAGATGTTTTTCAATGATGTTTTGCCTCCAGGAAATAAGAAGGTATGATTTTTCTGTTCAACTTTACAGGAAAGAGATTGCTCCTACTTTATGGAATATAAAAGCATAGATAGAAGTTTGGTAAGTAGCTATTAATGCCAGAAATGTACAAGACAAATTTAGGCCTTAACCCTTGCTTTATGAAAAGAATCTTTGTTCAGAAAATCATGTCATATAATTTGCGAATGAACAACCTATTAAACTATCGATGAGTTACGACAGTATCCTATGGAATACAGAGTGCAGTGTTTTTGGGCTGCTCATTGTGGCTTACAGTGCCAGATGGAGCTAAGAATTCCTGCACTATAGGTGATTTCAAAACCTTTATAGAGCAACGGAAAAGTCCCCTGTAGAATAGAGTTACCACGAATAAAGACAGTATTCTATGGAATACAGAGTGCAGTGCATTTAGGCCGCTCATTGTGCCTTACAGTGGCAGATGAAGCTAAAAATTCCAGAACTGTAGAGAATTTCAAAAACGTTATAAAGCATTGGAAAGGTCATGAAAAATGCCTTTGTAGAATATGCTGACACTATGCAATGCAAGTTGGTTTCTTGACCTAGAACTACTTATGTTACTTACAATTAATATATAGTATAATACTTTCTCAATAACATAACTTTTTGTCGTAACTTTTACGAAGTTGTTCTGCAATGATATACATAATATGTATGCTTTCTGTTGGTTTTTGCATCAGGCGTAAATTCGCTTCCTTTAGCTATTTGTAAGCTTACTAAAAATAAATGGTAATAGCCAATTGATAATAATATTAACATCTAATCTTTAGTTTTGCGTTCAGAAATAATCATTCGCAGAATGTGGAAAATTTGTCGTGAAACTATGTCACAATATAGGCATGTTGTGCTCTCTAGGTGATCTGTCGCCTAGTGGACTCTGTACCGTGGTTTTTCACGGAGCAACTGGATAGGGGAAGGGTGTTTTACACATATACTGCATAGCGAAATATAGATGCAAGCGACCAACTGTAATGTTAGACGCAGCAATAAGGAATTTTATCAGATAGACCAAGGTTGATGAAACCATATCTTTTGTTGTGACATTCAGCAGGTTGATTGACAGCGCACTAATATATTCAATATGGTTGTTTTTTTATTCTATCAATCTTCTCTTTAGGATAACCCCGAAGAAAATGACAAGTACGTGCATTTATTGAGAATTTTCATAGTAACTTTAATTCAGCTAATTGTCGTATCTTTACAGCAGGTTAGGCCATACATGCTTAGTTAAAAAGCCATATACTATGAAGTTCAGGTAGTTTAGAGCTACCAGATGTGAAGAGCAAAATTTGCACATACAACTTAATCTACTGGGCTTCCATTGTTATCCTGGAAGCCCATGCAAGCAATTATGATTCTTAAAAGTATTCTTGTTTACCACTGTTGTTGATTGTGATATAAAATTGGATCTCTGCATACATGTTTCCAAATACTGCACATTGAAATCTAAGAGCCATGGTTTGGCTGCCTCTGTTATATAGATAATTACATTTATGGCACTCTTCTGCTAGTTACTAGCGCCATAACTTTTTCTCTCATATATTGGCTGCAAGAACCGCATTCTTGCCATGCCTGCATCTCAAGGTCGTAGGAAGTATCCAAAAAGAGGGGGTACACCAGTCAAGGACACCAACACAAGCATAAAGGAACGACCGTATAAGCTACAAAAACGAACTTTACCAAAAGCATGTGTGAGGATTGGTGAATCAAATCATTCTGTTCTTGAGAAATAGGCCCTTGGCGGATTTGACTGACTTGAAGCTTGAAATCGATAGATATCCTTTGGAAACGAGGCTAAGGGAGAATGAAAGCCGGACAGCTATTTGAAGCATCCAGAATTGGAATATTTAGACAACTTATCTTATTAACATTATAGAAAAATATCTATTGACTGTCGCCCGATTTGAAGGCATCAATTATTCATAATACGGCTTTATTACACATGTACATATATATTCAGTATCTCGTTACGACTTCATCCTTAATGAAGAAACCTTGGATTCAAGAGTTTCATCTTCAGTAATTCTCTCAGAGACCAAGAAGCCAAAGGGCACTTGGGGTCAGGGGTGATTTCTAGGGGGGCTCAGGGGGGCGGAGCACCCCTTGTTGAAACTTCTGCGCGTTTTGGGGGGCTCAGCCCCCCCTAAAACTTGCATTGGCTTGGCTTTTGAGAGTTTATTGGCCTTGCTTCCAAAGTGCTATGATCAATTGTGCACTGCTATATGGCTATTGAGGCATTTCTTATTGTTGACTATACTATATCAGTATTAAACTAAATTATCATGTTTCCATCTTTGAAA
The DNA here is from genome assembly GCA_900291935.2 of Cassiopea xamachana. Classification (NCBI taxonomy): domain Eukaryota; kingdom Metazoa; phylum Cnidaria; class Scyphozoa; order Rhizostomeae; family Cassiopeidae; genus Cassiopea; species Cassiopea xamachana. The sequence continues at coordinate 19,033,480 of OLMO02000262.1, forward strand.
ACATGGGCGTGATTGTAGCTGGGCCACACCCAAAGTATGGGTGTGGTTGTACCTAGAGCCCCCCTTGTTAAAAGTTTTAGAAATCACCACTGCTTGGGGTTCCTGGCCCCTCATTTTTCGCAAATTTTTAATCAAAATATATTTTTCAGCTTACAGTCTCCCTTGTTTGTTTGTTTGTTTTTGAAGTGTCCCTGAATCTAGGGTGATTTCTAGGGGTCTCAGAGAACCGGGCCTCCCTTGCTAAAATTTCTGTTCATTTTTGGGGGGCTCAGCCCCCCCACCACATTGTTGTATTGGTTTGTATTTCAAAGTGCATTGACCTTGCTTCCAAAGTTTTCTGCATTGGTATGGTGAGTTTTGGTTATTGAGACATGTCTAATTGTTTGTTAGAATATACTATTATTACACTTAAACATTTCCTTATGCAAAAGTCTTCATTTGATGCTGGATATGAAGTCCGTACCGTTTTTGTAAGAATATAGTGTGAACGGGGCCTTACAGATTAGATATCACAACTTGTTAGGGGTTGTTTGCAGATGAAACATTAAGGCCCATGCATGCTTAGTATTTTGCTAAGGCTTCACATTGTCATCGTATCTCTTCTTGATTCCAGAGTTTCAACAATTGAATAGTTTTCCTTTCATTATATTTCAATCTTTAACGTTTTATGAAATAATTTCCACTTGCTGAGTTTGTATTTGCCTTCTTCTCTTCTAGTGTTAGGTGGCTAATAGAGATTCCTCAACCGGCTGAATTTTTCTGCGATTCCCTCGTAAGTTTGTTATTTTGGTGTTTATGTTACGTTTATCAGTATTTATATAACACGTTTGTTACTTCATTTAATATCTTTAATCTTATTTCTGAGCCACCCGCACATTTTACGTGTAGAATTTTTTGTACCAACGATATGTTTTGTTTTATATTTGTTGTTACAAGGCTTTCTTGTGTTATTTATTCCATATCTTTACACTTCCAAGCAGCTGCGTACAGAAACATACAGCTTTTGTATATCACGTAGCATAACTTCCAACCACACGTCTTTCATTTACAGTCATTTCAGAACTACTGTTTTTCCAGGGGAATGGGCCCTACAGTTGGGGTTTTCATTAAGCTTCTACTGTCCTTTGTAAATTTATCCCATGTATAATCTTGTTTCAATTCTCGCAGTCTTTCCACAATGTGCCACATCTACTCCTGGAAATATTCTATTTTGCCTGCTGCGTCTGATCTCCATTTTATTGTTGATTCCATTTCTGTTGATGTCTTACATTTATTTATATGTTATCAATATCTGCTATTAAAAACAAGTTATTTTGTTGCTAGCCCTATAGAGGACCTCCGATTGATCTGGAGGAGTGAACCACAATCTTCGCTGTGATACGCGATACTAAGACTTCATTGAATTCTCCATCACTGCAATGAAGACCTTCAAGCACTGCCAAATATTGTATTTATGGGATATACCTTGATGCTGTAGTCATTCTTAATGTAATATTTATATACCCACACCATCAGCCTGCGATATTTTGGACACTTTATAAGCGCCGTACTTTTCATTAGATTTGTAAAAAGCATTTACAGTACTTGATCACACTGTATATGTAATTCTAAGTAAGTTTTCAAGATGTTTCCTTCTTCACTGTAATTTATTGAAGTTGTTGCCCATTTCATAGGAAAGAAGCCCCATTGTGTTACATTTGACGAACCTAATGAGCCCCTTTACCGTTGTGCTTTAGTTTTGTATTGTAAAATATGCACTATATGACTTGATTATAAATATTTTCTAGACTTATTCGAAGGAAGTTTTGCTACAGCTTCATATTTTCTCGATTTAGTGACACATCAAATTTCCATGTATATCTGCTTGTATGCCTCTTCTTGTAATTCACACTTAACCTTTTTGAGCGTGTTGCGCTGTACATACAATTCAATGTTCTGCGTATACGCGCTGTCCTGTGTATGTAAAGAGAAATTTTTGTATGATTACACTGCATAGACGTTTATGAAGCCTACTTGTTATACTTTTTATCATTTTTTTGCCTTTAAATGAATTCGTCTATGTTCACTCATGTTGAACTTGCCGCAATTTTCCCGTAAAGCCGGCTTTGTTCAACACACTTCACGTAAAGCAGGTTTTGTTCAACACACCAAGAAGAGAAGCAATGTTTTACTGTAAATATGTCTTGTTACATGCAATGGAAGCGTATTTGCATATTAAAGACTGTAAGTCCAGCGAAAGGATAGACCGAAACAATACTGGTCATTGTTAGTAACTATACGGCGTGACGTACTGTAATATTCTGAGAGGGTCAGCTGATAGACCATGTTTACATTTTTGACGTACTTAGACTTTTCAGACCAAAAGATAGATAAATAACGGCTTTGGAGTATGAACAATGGTAGTGAGCTATAAAGTATATCGATAGTTAATTACAAAGGACGGTAGAGTAAAACTGGTATGAACAGGTTTTACAGGGCTCCGTGGGTTCGGACATTGTATCCTTGCATTTTCATGCAAAGCTGATCAGTTTATGTTCAAAATTAAGTCACAAGTACACTGTTCTTGTTGTAAAATATTAATACGTTGCAGTAGAAATTGCATCTCTATGGAAAGCTTGGTGAAGATTTCTGCCAATTTATAATTAATCATATATTAGTAGAAATGTTCACCAAGCTTTCACACTAATTAGGGCTGTTACGGTTTAGGAAGGCAATGACGTAGTATTTGCGGTCTAGACTGATTGACAAGGAGGGCTAACAGATGACAATCACTATCTGGTATCCATTTGATGGTTTAGACCATTTCCGCTAATAGAACAATAACAACGAGCATCACAGACAATAGAGGATAGTCCGTTGCTAATGGAGATAGACCCTTGACAGGTTTAGAACAGGTTTTACCTGCCTCGTGAGTGATACGTATTCCGGCCGTAACGAAAGGTGAATTAGAATAATCGTCATAATTTCAGAGTAGAAGAAATAGTCTGCCTTCCAACAAAACCAAATCAGACACAAAAGAAGCAGCAAGTGTTAACTTGTTAGTCGGCGTTATTTATCAATCATGTCGCAAGTGAGTTTTTCCTACCGTGGCATTTTCTATTTTGTATTGTCGGCCCTATCCTCTTCACGGACACGGCCTTCATCGATTCAGAGATCTATCAGGAAGTTTTTTAGGCAACAGCTTGCATTTTTACAACGAAACATATATGTACGAAGGACAAGTTTGAAACACTTTCACTAACTAGTATTTGCTTAGGCAAAATAGTGTAGAACGTGTGAGACTGATTTAGGAAATGAACGATGGCACTATGACGATTGTGTGGAGTGTTACACATGGTCTTCGCCGTTACCGGCGCTGTGATGTTTGATATGTTATGTAAGAGAACCCTTGCAATCCCCAAGGACGTTTACTTGGCCACCAATTATATAACTTAATGGCATCTTCTATATATTTGCTTAGAACTGTGTTGACCAGCTAATTTACGTATTTTAACTATTAGCGCCTGTAGGCCCTTTTTATGGCAGATAGGCAGGGGTCCGTTGCAAGTTTTTGGGGGGTGTAAATCCATAGTTACAGGGTTAAGTTAACATGCAATAGGGTTTTTTTACATTTTGCCTACCACAACCTAATAATGCCACGGATGCTGCTTTCAAAAAGCTTTGGGGGTGTGACACAACACACCCTCCATGGCTTCGGCATTTCCCACAGCCAAGACGTAGTAATTTATTGCTAATGACATCAGTTTTGTAACTTATTTGGCATTTTTCGGTAGCTGTTATTTGTGAATTGCCAGTCTTTCCTTTCCCTTATTGACTCTGTTTGTTGAACCTTATTTTGATCATTTTTTCTGTTTCACAGCAAGGACCAGTACTCATTATTGACCCATCTGAGTTGCATCGTCCAGAGTCAAAATATATTGATTATAATGCATTGAAAAGAATGAAAAAAGAAAGAGATGCATTCAGGCAGTTCAATGTAAGCATATTTTCACTTTCACTTACTCAAAACCTTTTCATCTGGCCCGCTGAGACTTGGTCTATGGAAAAAGTAGGGAAATTTACTCGTATCCTGCCTAAATAAAGCGCTTGCATGGAGGTTATATTAAGCATTAACGGAATAAAATAGTACTAACTGAATGATTAAAGACAGCATCCCTGTTTTATTTATTTTTTAATTGGACCTCGATTATATTCTCGGCTCCCACCTACTATTTAATAGCTAATGCGGCCCTTGAACGGAAATGTTTTGAGACCCCTGCTGTAGTCAGTTAGGGTCTCAGTTGTTGGTATACCAGTCAATATTTGCAATTTGGTGTATGTGTACCAAGCAGTCTTCTACTAGAAGTTCTAGTGATATGAGTTGTATTAACGGTGTTTTCATTCAGATCAATGATTGATTAAAGTTGTTCTTTGTGTGCAGGACAACCTTCAAACTGCAAGAGTTAGAGAGACTTACTCCCGTATGCACAAGGAACAGACATTTGACACTGTAACAAAGAAGGTAAGTTAATTTCTAGCTCTTTCAGTCACGTTATCTGAAATGCAGGCATCAATTTTCATGAATGCTTGCTTATGACTTGCTGTGCAAATACTCGCCAAGCAAATGCTGTTTTGCTTTATTACGTAAAAGATATGCGTAGGTATTTGAGTTATGAAGATTTGTTCACTCTGAAAGTTTTTTGCATTTTTTTAATATAGAAAAAATCCTGGGGAAAATTGGACAAGATGGAGAAGACCCTCATGGATGCTATCATATCTCTTGATGATGTGATTGATGCTTCAGATCCTGATGTGTGTATTTGTATTTTCTACTGTCATATCTTTTACATCATATGTTATATGCCTTTGTTAGATTTATTTGTTTTTTATTAGTAGACAATGCATTGACACAGATTCAGTTGCTTAAATTTGTTTAGCATTTAGATCGCAGGTCTCCAAACTTTTCAGTCCCGAAGGTTGCATCAACTATTGAGCAACAGCTGAGGGAGGGGCTGAGTACTCACTCAAAAGTCCAAATGAAAAGACTTATAGCAGGGATGTTGTTTTTAATTTTATTTTGTCAAAAACTAAGCCATGAACTAGGCTTTGCAATGTAATGACTATACGGAAAACACTCCCCGCTACCATACTCCTCTATGTAAATTTGGGTAAAAACATCACCTGTGTATGCTGCTGATCTTGGCTAGATGGGAGTATATTATATATTTTTGCCATAGATGAAAAGGTCTCCACAATTCAGATGAGAAGGCCACATTGGCCACATCTGGCTCAAGGGCTGTAGCTTTGTGACCCCTGGTTTAAATTAATAGTAATTGATAGCTATATCTATTTAGCAGTTGTCCAGTTAAATCATCCTCAGTAGTCAACTATCTTTTAATATATCTTTTGGAAGCTTTAGTTTAGGTGGTTAGAAGTGATAGTATACCTGATATATTTTATATGCTTACTTATGGGATTTATCACGTTTGATTTCCTAGTCGGATTTGCCAAACTCAGTTCATGCTTTTCAAACTGCTGAGAGAATAAGACAAAAATACCCAGATCTTGGTAGGTTCTTTTATGTTTATTCTTTTCTTGATAAACTCAGACATATATATTTTTCTTTTATCTTTGTACTTCACCCTTCATGACAATGGCTTGCAACATATAACTATATTATCTGATCTTTTGGGTGGATGCTCAGACAGGCACATAGGGGGTAATCCTGCACATAACTTGGTAGCTGTTGCATAATTTTTTATACTTTTTATCAGACTGGTTTCACTTAGTTGGACTTTTACATGACACTGGCAAAGTCATGGCACTGGCTGGAGAAGAACAGGTACTGATATAAAGCATTTATATCTAGTTTGCTAGTGCTCTGTTTCATCGTGTTGCATGATTGGCAGAAAATAGTCACATCTTTAACTCAAATCCACATGCAAATGCAGAAATTTAGACTACACTCAAGTTTTTGTTCATAGAACTGCTGTGACATTTAATACAAAAAGTTTAAGCATCGTTATTCTTGCAACTCAACATTGATCAGAGTTGGTGCTACTCCTTAAACTCCTTAAATTTAATTTATAATCCCCTAACTGTGCACTTTGGGGGAAAAGTCCTTACTTCTAATCACTTCTTTGGGGAGAGGAGTTTCAGTGAAAGATTTATTTAGGAAGTGAAATAAGTTTTGTTGTGGAAACACAAAAAATACTCTTTAAAAATTATTTTTACTACTTAACAACTCCTTAGAAAGTCTGTAAATCTTATCTTCTCACAACAATGCAAGCTCTGTTCATGTTTGCAAGGAGGCAAGGCTATCAGTCTTTCTGTGTCTGACAATCTGATCATTTGCATGAATTAGAAATAACTCTTCAGCTATTGTGGTATCTGCAAAAAAAGTATCCCTGTCACATTCTTATTTGTCACCTTTCATTAAGTCCTATCATTTCACTCCATATCATTTGTGCTACTTTATATCTGTATTAGGCAAAATTTTTCATAGTATGTTTATCCATATTTGATTTTTTAGCATTTTGTTGTTGGTGACACCTTTCCACTTGGCTGTAAATTCAGTGACTCAATAGTCTTTCCTGAATTTTTCAAAGACAACCCAGACTATCATCACCCAGTCTACAGGTAGGTTATTAAACTAAAAAACTAGAAATAAAATAACTTTTTAGACTCCTGTAGTAAGTAGGTTAGTTAGCATATGAGCAATTGAAGAATTAACAACATTAAAAAATAGCAGCCATATTTTGCCTAGTCTTAACTTGGATTGTGTAGAGCTGGATTGATATTGTATCTTATGAGATTGAATCTTTGTATGTTCTACAACAGTTTTAGTTTGCACCATAAATTCACACACACACACACACACAAGCACAGGCACAGAGATTAGTTTGGAAGATTTTTCTTGACAATATTCACCCTTTTCTTTTTATATTTTTAGGTAGCTATCATCATCATGAAAATTTTGCTAATGGCTTTGTGAAATTTTCTCATGATGCAAAATTTGATGAAATACATTTTTATTTCTCAGTCATTTTTCATGTAAAGCACCTATATAGTTCTTTTTTACTGTTTTCACTTTTCAGCTTTTTAATGTTTCAGCTTGAGCATGCTACTGCTATGGCCTCAATTTCCTAACCTGTCATCAGACAACATTCTTTTGTTTGTAGAAATAGCTAAAAGATTTTTTCTCTATAGTAGCTGATCTATTGAACTTCCTCCCTCCACATTAAACAACTTCAACTAAGCAACTTATACATATTTTTAGAAATTCCTGCCACTTACCCCACATATTCATCTGAAGCATGCTAGTTTATTTTTATTGCTAAAATACCATAAAAAGTTAAGATTTTTCAGGGTTGCATTTACCATGGCCCAAAGGACCTGTGCCTTGTGGACCCCCAAGCTCATAATTTTAGGGGCCCCAAGCAAAAATTTGAAAAAACTTTGAAGTGCTAGCAGGGACCCAATTACTACATGCAGTGGTGATTTGTAAAAATTTTAACTAAAGGACTCAAAACCTATAGCTCCCCTAAAAATTACCCTTTACTATGCATTTGATGGGAAAGTATCTTTCGTATATAGTTTTGGTCCCAGGACCCCAACAGGTGTAGATGCAGTCCTTTATATACTGTATAATACAAGTGCCATCCATAAAGGGCATGCTATGGGATTGCTCAGGTAGTGGCATTGAAACTGTAGTTTTGTACCTTTTCATATCCTATGTGAGCAGCTGTTGAATTGTAAAATCCAGTTAGGTTTTAAAATCCTGGAGGTGCTACCTGTCATTATGGATTTTCTGTCAACTGATGAATTGGCACAAAAAATGAGCTAGTCTCTTGTTTTTCACTGCCCCCCACTCCTCAAAACTATTTGCATGTACTTTATGGATGGCTTCCATTTATCCCAATTGATTCACTTTTGTGGTGGAGACATATCTCAGCATGTGGACTGGATGCTTCCAGCAACAAGGCATCTTTGTTTGCAGATGCAAGAGTTTCTTCTGACTTGTTTCAAAATTCAACTAAACAAATCTCACTTCAATCTTAGTACACAGTATGGGTGTTATGAACCAAATTGTGGTTTGGATAATGTTTTAATGTCTTGGGGACATGATGGTAGGTTTTGGCGACCTTTGTGGCACTTTTTGGAAAGGCGCAAGATAGGCTGATCTGTTTGGTACCTGGACCAGATTCAAGTAGGGGGAGGGACAGGTACTGATTGATTTTATTGCACTTTGAATGTGAGTGATTTGTGTGAGTCATTCTCATATTTGGCTAAGTCAATGGGAACATTTGTATCCAGGTATCCAAGGATCAGTCTGTCTGTGCCTTCTTAAGTTAGCTCTAAGGCTTCATGAAGCCTTTTGCATGAAGTCTTTGAGGGTGTATACCATGCAGGTCGGTACAGGGGTATACTCTTATCCAATATTTAGATGTGGCTAGATTTCAAAGCTACAACTGGGAAATGGTGTAGACATTGCAAAATTTTTGGGCATTTGGAAAATGCAAGAGCAACTTTTTGTAGATTTCTCACCAAATAGGCCAATTTGCAGGGTATGGCAGCTGCATGCACAAAACAGCTTTCATTAGGTGTAATTGCACATGAAAGCTTAGGTTTGTAATCTGGCGTGCAAATAGGAGTCATGAATTTTGTAGCCATTGCAAGAAAGGAAAGAAAAACACAAGCTGACTGTTCTTTGTATACAACTAAGCTGTTGATTACCATGTTACTACTAGTTGTGGTATACTTTTTCAGGGTGAAAATGATATTGGTGCTCAGTGTAGAAGGCTTCATCTTGCAGATAAGAGATCTTTTTAAGTTTTGCTATACTCTGCAGACTGGCTGATAAGAAAGATTTAGAAAACTTTGAAACCTGGCATGCATTGCCCAATATTTTTTAGCAGTGGATCTTGTTCTTTGCTTGGAGTTGACTGAACAGATTTCTAGGATGACTATGGGTGAAAACTCACTTTACTGTCATGGCATAAGATACACATTAAAGTGGTTAGAGACTGGAGAGATCAATAAATCACAACAGCAAACCATAGTAAAATAGGGAACTTAAAACCCCTCAATGAAATAAACTAGTGAGAAATTAATTGCTACTCTTGGGCAATATGACCTTATTCTCTGAACGCTTGTACACCTAATTTTTACATGGCTAAATTAGAAAAATTTTAATCTTGTAGAGTATATGTACCAGGTGCTTGTTGGAAATAACACAAAGCTACCCGAGGAGGCACTTTACATGGTACGATTTCATTCATTCTACCCATGGCATACTTCAGGTGCATATGACTACCTTTGTACAGACAAAGACAGAAGGATGTTGGAATGGGTTTTAAAGTTCAAGTAAGTTCCCTTTTGCAAATAACTTCAAGTTTATTTCTGTTCTCACTATATTGTGACAGAAATGTGTCAGAGTTTATTTAAAACAAATGTCAGATGCTGATTTATCACCATTATATATAAGATATAGTTCAAAAATTTGGATGTGTTAACTATTTAGGTTATAAATATAGAAAGAAGCCCAGAAGTAAGCGACTTTTGACTAGCTTTGTGAACAAATGGTGGATTTTTGAATTTTGTAGCCACACTTGAAATTACACTTTGCTGGCCAGTGAGATCTCAAGTCACCAGTAAATTGTTTAGACAACAAGGTGCTTGAGATACTTAGAGATAGCCAAATGGTTTTTATAATCTTCCTTCTTTTCCTGAAGATAGCAAAACAGTAATAGATAAGAATCTTCCCAGCAATTTTACGTTCTCTCAAAAAATTTGTTTTTGAAGGTACTCACAGACTTTCTATTGTATTCCTCATATTTAATTGCTCTTTTGGGTAATTGATTTAAGTTTTCCTGAGGTTTTCTATTACCCTGGATCCAGTGAGCTAATTAAAGAATAGCACATTTTACTTTATAGTGAGTTCGATTTGTATTCAAAAGGTGATGTGTTGCCAGATATTGATGGATTGAAGCCTTATTATCAGTCACTTATTGATAAATATTGCCCCGGAAAGTTGAAATGGTAAGAACATGAAGTAACATTGTGGGTTTCAATGTTGTTTGTTGGTGCTCAAATGTTAGTTACATGCATTGTTGTACATTGGACTGGAGTAGATTTATGCTTTTTTATTAGCAAGGAAAATGCTTGACATACTTTTTAAAATTGTTTTTTATATGTTGCTGTTGAGCTCAATAAATTGAGCTTTTACTACAGTACCACTGTCGTGCCTTTTTATTAGCTTTGGTCTTAGTAGACTTGTTGTATTTCAAAGTAAATACCATCTTTATGTATAATATTGATCTTATTTACACTGTTGAAGAGCATTGAATAATAAATACATTCAGACAGATGTATTAAGAATATCACACAAGACATTGTTTAGTAAATACCTAATTGCATGCTAAATTTTTGTTTGTATTTGTATATCTGTATATTGTAGTGTAGATTAGAGCTGTCCATACCTTTTGATTTCACTATTCAGTTATTCAGTCTGATATTTATCAAATAATTGATTATTTGGTAATATGGGTGTGGTCATACTTTAGGTCAATTACACCATAGGTGTGGTCAGACATAGGGCATTTCTAGTACAATGTTTCTTATGAGCGAACTCCTTGCAAAGCCAATGCAAGAAAACTGTCTGTTTGGCTGCTGTGAAGAGGCATCATAAAGAGCCATTCAATTGATTATTAACATAGTAACAGCCAGATTATTTGCTCTTCAACCAGAGAATCAAATTTTTTGACACTAACTAGATATCAGTGTATGTGACTACACCTGAAGAATTGAAGAAGTCAACTAACTGGATAATTGAAGAATTTGACTATGCACAGATAATTGAAGAATCCTCCTGATCAATCAACTAATTTGATTCCTCCCAAATAATCAGTTAGAGAATCCACTGACTGAATTCTAAAACTGATAGTCAAATATTGATTAATCAGTCTTTGTTGGACAGCCCTAGTGTAGATATTGTAATATTGTAATGTACTAGAACATGTGTATTTGCTTCTTTCTGCTTTCTTTGCTTTTAAGTTCAACTTCCAATGTGGAAAAACAAAGTAACAATTAACATCATTATTGTATCAAATAGTTTATTCCTCAGCATAAAACATAATGCTATCTGAACCCTTTTTATTTCTCAAAATTGATGAGAAATTGGAAATAGTTTATAAATCTTGTAAGGTGTAAGCAACATGAGTGCCATGAGCCTCCAGGTCTTTTTCTGTCAAGAAAGCAACTTTTTCAACTTATTTTCTCTGCCTGGTCTATTTTACAGTTTTTATGGCTGAGTTCTAAAAGACCTATTTTGAGTGTAGACCAAATTACTACCCCCTTTTTCAGGCACAATAAGATCAGATAGGAGAGTTCAAAATACATGGATGTCAATATAAAAGTTGTGGCTACAGCCCAGGGAAAAGTAAGAGGGCCCAGTAAATTACAAAGGATATTTTCTCAAATTGTGAACTGTAATTTATTAGTCTTTTATTTCCATCCCATTTTTCTTCATTTCACTTTCGAGCTCTTCAAGCAGTAGTCTGGCATTATGGTTGCTGGGAGCAGCTTTTTTATAATAAGTTCTTGCTATGTTCCAATCCTTTTCAACACCAAGCCCATTGTAATACATATTGCCAAGGTTAACCTGTAAAAAGTTGTAGACTATATAACATTGATGGCAATAAATATCTGTGCCCATTCAGATTGAAGTGCATTATCATACAAAGAAACAAAATGCACAAAAAGGATTTTAATCTTTCAATTAGGATATTTAAGCCATGTTTTTCAAAATAATTGATTTGAATATTTGCTCATAGATTACAATAAAATATGTTAAAGTTTTCTCAAAAACTAGGCAAAAATTAGAAAGCAAAATTGAGAAAACACAGGACAATGAGAAAGTGAAGACCACGGTTTGCAAAAATGACTAAAACTGAAGAATTTTTAACAGTTATCAGCACAGATCAGGTCAAAATCATTTAGTAGCCTAATTCTAACTGGTTCGCTAACAAAATTAAATTTACGCGTATTCTTTTTCATAAAACTGAAGCCCTAAAAAATCTCATCTGCAAAGGCAAAAATGACCAACTATTAAAATGGTAAACGTACCTGTGCCATACTAAAGCCAAGATCTGCTGCTCTCTTGAAAAAATCAGCTGCTTTTTTCATGTCTAACTCAACTCCTCGGCCAGAAAAATAATGACTGCCAATGTTATACAAGGCAGGAACATGACCTAAACACAAAAGACAATGATTTAATTAACATCTTAAACAGCTGACACAAACGGGAATTCGTTATGTGAGCAATAAAAGTGAAAAATGACTTACTCCAAGTACTTAGACAATAGAAATAAATGAACTGAGTGCACAAAACCAATAGCAATGTGCTAAATTAAGACTACATCTTTTGCTTAACAACAAAAGGTTTCAATCAGTTTTGAATTTGTACATCTAAAGAAAACTGGCTTTAGGAGAAATGAAAGGAAAGGGGAAAGGAGCAACCATAAATAAAACATGACCACAAAAAACGATGAATGAAATAAAGGTCTTGCTCTAGATTTGGCAGTTTTGCCATAGGTCAATAAGCAAGTTGCACCCTAAAAGACCATGCCACAAACAACATTTATAAAACAAAGCAAGATAAACAAAGAATGTTAAAAAACTTGCAAATACACTTGAATTATCTTCTATCAGTAATTTGATGGTAGGAGAATGAAGAAAATGAATACCTTTATTGGCAGCCATACTATGGTACTCAAAAGCCATCTTTAAATCCACATCAACACCTTTCCCATGTGAGTAGCAATGAGCAATTGACATTAAGGCGCCAACATCCTCTACAATGATGTATGAGAAATTTTCATAAGAGCTATCATGATTGAGATGGTGGCAATAGGTGATGACTTTGCTTGGCCAATGGTGGTGACTATGGCGAAAATGATACCAATAGTTCATATCACTGGCAAAATAATGTACAGATGTAGGAAAATGAACATGGATATTTGGATTTTAATAAAAAAGACAAGCACATCAAGAACAATGTTTAATAAATTACAAATTTGACAACTAACACTTTTATTTTAATATATTCCTTGAATACATCTTTCCAGAATTTTGTAATCTTTTTCTTAAACTATAATCATTGAGCATCCAGGAGATAAAAGTACCAATTACTACCTTTGTCAGCACCTTTCTTGAAATATTCAAATGCTTTTTTGAAATCTGTTTCAACACTCTCTCCATGAAAATACATCTTGCCTATAAGTTACCAAAAAAGCCACCTAACATATAACGCAAGATACTATTTCTTTAAATTGTTGCAAAAGTAGTCTTCCATCAAGCATTTCTTTATCTCAAGATGATAGAAAATTCAGATTACAAAATGATTTGAGACCTGGAACATCTTCACAAGGTTTTGTTGCTTGAGAATATTAAAAAAATTCTCTGCAGCACAGAAGGAACTATTTAGCAAACCACTCACAACTGCGGGCAATTGTTAAGACAGGGTGCCCACTGAGTTAAAGTTGAAATTCCTGCCAATGTTTCAGAAAAAAGGTGACCTCTTCCAGCCTTACACCAAATCTCCACTAGGTGGAAAGTATCAAGGTGGAAGAATTTCTGGTTGTCTCATTGGTTACTTGAAACTGTCATGGCAGAAAAATCTAGCAGCAAAAAGTAGAGATTGGTTCTTACAGTGCAACATTTTTCTGCCTAGTGGAGATTTGGCTTTATGGGCAGGAAAACACATTGCTTTCTAGCCAGTCCATGAATATTCATATGAAATTCCAGCCATTGACAATGCGGTCCAGATATTGTCACAAAGTATTGAATAACCTTAAAATGTCCAGTAAATTGGAATTTCCTATATTAATTCAATGTCTTCTGGTAAACAACTCCCAGAAGGTAAGGATCTATCAATGACCATGGTAAAATATAGGGAAAACTTTCAATCTGGTCAACCTGGAGGAAAAAGGCATGTTTCACATGATATTGAACAATCTTTTCTTCTTTGATCCTGTTTCTCAATAATTTCATTTCTCATCTAATAATGCCATTAAGTAATATTTGGCCCAAAAAATTCCAGCTTCTCCAGCCAATGCAGGAGAAAAGTCTATGGTTTTCCAGCTTTTCCAGCCAAATTCTGAAAAAGGTTCATTGGCCAGCTTTCCCAGCGTACAGTGTACAGTGTACACCCTGTAAGACAACTATAGAATTTCCAGCCAAATATTCTAATATTTGAATGTCTTGTGGAAAATTCCTGAAAATCAGGTAGAATGACCACAACAGTTGATAAAACTTAAAATACAAGAAAGGAGTGGAAAATTCTAAACAGACATACCAACCATGTTGTATCCCTGAACAACACCATTTTCAGCTGCAATCTGCAAGGAACACATCACACAAAATAAAGTTATATCAGCTACTAATTTACTATACTAAAAATTTATTAAGCTGCACCTACAAAAATTGGGTTAATTATGTAAACTATCAAGCTCAAGAGATGTTGTGATCCCAAAAGAAGAATAAATTTTCATTTTCTTTTGACCAGAAACTGCTAGTTGTAGATAAATTGAAGCAGTGGCAAACAGGACCTTTGTGGAACAAAGTTACTAGCTAATACAAAGCAGCATTGGTAGAGACTAAATAACCATTTGATGCATCTTAAACAAGCTACAATGCATTAAAATACCTGAAAAAGTGTATAAGCTGTCTGCAAATCTTGCTTCACACCACTACCAGCATAGTACATTCCACCTAAAGCAAACTAAAATTGAATGATGAAAGATGATGATAGAGCAAAATAAGCCTGAAAAAGGGTAAAATTAACAAGGATAGATATGAAACAAGCATACTTAAAACAATGGACACTTAGACATCAAATTATAAATTTGAATAGGCATGTATATGTGAGTATAGTGTATAGACTATCTGATTCAAAACATACCAAAAGCTGAGAAAATTAAAAACTTACTTGTGCAAAAGGGTGCCCCTTCTTTGCAAGCTCAGAAAATATTGTGGCTGCCTCTTTTGGATCAGGATCAATTCCAGCTTGACCTAAAGTTGGGAATACTGTAATCATACAAGTGTGGTAGCCCTATTATCTACTAGAACAGAAAAGGGTGCTCATATTTAATAAAGCTTATCAATTAAAAGCTAAACAAGAGTACATAAAGAAAACTATTGCTCCTATGAGATGCAACACTTACTTGAAAATGCAAGATTGACCACTGATCAAGACAGTGGCGGCGCGCAGCATTACTAACGTTACTAGTCTAGTACCACTTTCTTTGCTGTACAAAGTGTTCTCAATATGTTTGCATTAAACATAGTGAAAAGGCTTGGCTGGCACCACAACAGAGAGCAGAATAATTTCTGCTTTGTCTTGAAATTTCATTGGGATGAATGATTGACAGCTTTGTTTTTGATGAAGCTGCAGTGCTAGATCTCAGATTCTAGTACTGCATTCCCATAATCTATTTTTTTTTCATGAACAACTGACATCATGTAACTCCCTGCTGAACAATAGGTAGATTGCTCAATGGTACTAGTTTCACATTTCTAATACCCTGCTTCTTATGAACAGCAACCAGTGGCTTGATTTTGAGTAATGTTGTTGACTGGGAAAGCTCATTCTTCAGAATTGAAGCGCCCTCTCACTACGTAGAGAGTTTCAGTGACTGCATTTTATTTCTTTCCAAAAGCTGGACTTCCTAGATTTGGCAAATAGTTTAGACAGATAGTGTAAAGATGGAGAAGATCACAGAGAGTGGTTACAGATGTGGAATAACTTAAAGTAATTTTGCTTTTATCAGGTCAAGGTCTTCTGAAACACATTCCATTGTGTTATCAGGTCAAGGCCATCACATTTCATTGCACACATGATCTATGGCTACCAGAACATAAGCCAGCATCATTAACCTCAATAATTTATAATACAGATAATCCGAGAGCGAGATTAGGGTGTGGTCAAGCACTAACCACGCCAAATTTTTAGTTTACTAGTACCACTTTATTCTTAGTCCAAACCGCCACTGGATCAAGACTATTACATATCTTAAGAATTTCAACAACCTCACATACCTAGTCTCAAAAGCTGTCCATAAGAGTATTTTGCATTGAGGTCACCAGATAGTGCTGCATGTCTAAAAAGTGGGCCAGATAATATTGCTGCTTCCTCACCAACTATTTTTGAAGTAGATAAATTCAAATCAATAACTTCAGATCAAATGATTAAGCTGACTAATTTATAGGAAATTTATCTAGAATCTAGAATGTAAGTACACCTACATGTTTTCATGAATCTACACTATCACTACATATAAATAAATCAAAACGCATTTAACAAATAATTAAAATGAAATTACAAATCAATTACTTTCTTAGTGAATATACTATAAACAGAGATTTGATGTGGCAGTAAAGAATAAATATAAATATAACAGGTTTGAATGCCAAAAGGAAAGACATATAAAAAGATACTCCATTAAATGAATAAATGGAATGAACAAATGAATGGATGGATGAATGAATGAATAGATGAATGGAAAAATTAGTCCATTAGTCAATCAATCAATCAACATCTAAAACAAGTTAATGTACAAATAAACAAATCAAAACTTAATAACACAAACCTTTCTCTTGAAGTGAAAAAATATCACTTGCAAGTTCATACACAACAGCAGGATCAACTGAAAATTAGGCTTCAACTACTTAGGAGTGCATCAAATATTAGGCAATAAATCGGTAAACAAACTGCAGTGGATGGTAGAATTATGCCTAAGGAAGGTGGTCAGTTATGAAGAGGGAAAGTCAATATACACATGGATTAATTGAATCAGGAAATACTTAAAAAAACAAAAAACAATTAAAACCATATTATTAACCAACTGCAAATTTTGAGGATGAGGTGATGTCTTCAAAAAGGGCAAATACAAATCACTGAAATATTTTATCATCTACTGGTCTCATGAACAAAAATGAAGATTATTCATGCTGTAAATTGGTAAAACTTTAATTCTGATTATTCACTGGAAGGATTGGAAAGCAACTCTATTTTATATGCAGCCTCAAGCTCCAAAATTGTGTAAATGTGCAACTAGCCTCAATTAGAAATAAACTTACATTTACTGGCTTCTTCTCTAATAACAGAATTGTCCACATGCTGTAGCCTGTGTTCAAATAAAAGGTCTAGCAATCCAAGTTGCTTTTCCATTTCACTTGATGATGATTTCTTCTCTTCAAGTTTATGTCTCATCATTAATTTGATGTCTGCAAAATCTATCACAAAAGCATATCACCATCAATAAAACATTTGTTCCAACTTATGGAACTGCATGAATATTTATACATCTTTCCCTGCCAGAGATGTGCCGAGACACAGGTGTTTTCAATTTGGGGGGATTCTGACTATTTGACCAACTACTGTCAGTACAACAATAAGGATCACAGAATGCACTGTGGCCAACTCTCTTGCAGCATGGCCTACTTTCTAGCCAACATTCTTGCCTCAAAAAACATATCACTGTTCCCTACCATCATGTAAATTGGTGTTACAAACCCAGACTGGAAAGTTTGTTTTCTGCAAGACAGTTTTCCCATCAAATTTGCATGCTTGGGAAAGTACCTCCACATATGTAATGGTTAGGGTGACCAAGAATTTTCTTTTATAATTGGAAAAATTGATATTATTTTTTGTTGATTTGACCTGTAGTAGATAAAATCCATTTTATTAATAAACCATAGTATACCATCTTAATAGTATACATCCTGACACTATACCATTGTCATTATCAGTACCATAAAGAAAAACAACTTAATGAAAAGATTAATTACTGGAGAAATACAGAAAACGCAAAGAGAATTCATGCTATAGAAAAGGAAACCAGAACATAAAAAGAAACAATTTTGCAACAGTGGCAAATCAAGATATATAGGGAAGTTAAATAAAGGTGCCAAACAGGTAAATAATTATAGGCAGGGTCCTGATCAAGGACAAAAGGAATCAGAACTACAGCATGGCAAGGACAATAAAGAAAGAACTAAAGGAATAGATGACTGAGCAACATTGGGAGCTAAGAGAGGGACTATCTTTTAAAATAAGAAGGGCCTGTCTTTGAGAAAGAACTAATAAATGCATAGTGCATGTCAGTGAATAACACTTGAAATTCACATGGCAGCACTTGGTTGTTGAATCTGATAGTCAATTCATAAAAAAGTGGAGAGTTTAAGATACTTGACTTATGATTCACCATTCTGACTTCATTGACCTAAAAACTGTTGAAATTGAACCATATTTATAAGAGCGTGATTTTGACTTTATTTTGACCTATAAACTTCTTCCAAATTGGTCTTTAATTTGTAAAAGTGATTTTTCGGTATTTCTGGTCAGCCGAAGACTTTGACTTTATTGCCTTTTAGTCGCCCTTGTAACGGTATAATTTTCCAAATTTTGCGCGCCAGATTGGTCGTTGCGCGCATGCAGGGATGTGCAGATGGAGAGCGTCGCCCCCTGTTTTTAAATTTGTAAGACAGTTGGTCAAAAGTCAGACATGCTGCAAGAGAGTTTGCCACAGTATTTTCTGTGACTTTTTTCTTTTAGTAGCAATAGTTGGTCAGTTGGTCAAAACGCCCCCCCCCCCCAACAGAAGGTGTCTCGGCACATCACTGCGCGCATGACAGCTTGCTTGCGCGCGGAGGATCGTTCACTTACCAGTCTCTAAGTCAGAAATATCACTTGAATACGCTCTCCGCAATAAAAATTCACAATTTTCGGTTTTATTAAATAATTCATTTTGTTTTGAGCACGGTATGATGTGTTTCGTCAAAAGTGCTGAGAGAGCAGACTCCTTTAAAATGTGCTTCCCTTTATAACGAACACTAGATTTGCAAAAAAGTGATAATGATTGACTCCGAATTCCATTACTGCTCTTCTGACTGCATTTGCAAGTGTATGTCTGTGAATGTTGCAAACATTTTGTGAATAAAGATGCATTGAGTGTGTTCGTTTGCTTGACAGCCACTCTCCATTTGGTGGCCATTTTGAAACTTTCACGTAAAAGCAACAACAACAACAACAGTGATAATACTACAGGTGAGCATGTTGTGGAGTAAAGCGTGACCTGAGAATTTCATTTTCATTTCAGATAATATATTTAAGGAGGAACACCCTTCAGCAATGAAACTGATTTCCAAGGGGCCCTCCACGTAACTACATATAACAAATCGAAAAATAACGGAAAAGGTAGAAATTAAAATACAAACATCCTAAAAGCCTAGTATAAGTAACTGTAGAATTGAAAGAAAAAGGTTAAAATCCTAATCAAATTAATTATCTAAGAGAAGCCTTTTCTTAAAAACTGAAAGGGAGGGTACCTGTTTATCACTAATTGCAAGGTTTTTCCATAACGTGGCTCCTCGGTAAGAAACGTTTTTGTCCACTCAACGAAGTATACATTGGGAGCCTAAGATCCGTTGCAGTGTTTCTCAAGTCTCGTGAGCTGCAATCAGAGTTTCTTTGAAAGAGGTTGCAAATATATTGAGGAGCCTGATTATTTAAAGACGTAAAGACGAACTGGTTGGACTCGAAAGAGATTAAATCAGATATTTTCATCTACCCTAGTTTCTTTATAATTGGGCTACTTGGGGCATCAAAAACGCAGTTTGTCAATATCCTAGCAGCTCTATTTTGCAGTTTTTGCAGCTCTAAAAGTGTGTTTGAGCCACTGCATCCCACACAAAACAGCAATGGCGAAAATGTGGTTTAACTAATGATCTTAAAGAAGACTCTGGGAGAAAAATTTCAGCGTGCTTTAGAAGACCCACCGCCTTTGACACCTTAGAAGAGATCACCTTGATTTGCTCCTTCCAGTCAAAGCTATTATCTACTTGTGCTCCTAAGTAATTAACTTTTTGCACCACATCTAGGTCCTTTCCCTAATATTTAGGCAGAGATTATCCCCTGCAGTCCTAAGTTTTTGATGCTTTGGCTTCATGCAGCTAAGTATTGACTAGGTTTTCGGCTTATTTCCTTGCATCCATAAATCAAGGTGTTTGAGATCATCGTTTATGGTTTGAATAAGTTGAGAAACATCTTGAGATTGAAAGGTAAGGCTTGTGTCATCAGCGTACAGAGTGCAAGCTTGCATACAACATGTAATGGCTAAGGTGTCGATTAGGCACGTAACTGAAGCTAGCACAAAGGAAGGTGTCCCCAAGTGAAAAATCTGGAGCAATTTTGCCCCCGTAAAACCCGGAATGCAAAGTATGCTGTAGGGGGCGGAGGTAAATGAAGAAATGGCTCCAAAAATTTTGTATCCCAGTGAAACATGCAAAAAAATTTTGAAGCCCCAGCTTGGGGAATCAAACTATTTTGATACCCTAGTCATTCAAATTGAATGCAAGTTTTAAGTTGGATTAAATCCTTTTTTGAGCCCAAAGATTATTGTTTTCATCATTGATCTTAGTGCTTCAATCATTACTTTCTCTACGGTATTAGTTCGTTTGGTCATTTGAAAAGAAGAGGAATGTCCTGGAAAGTACCAATTTATTGCATGTGGGGAGAGTTTCTGCTTGTTAGCTTTTTTAATAACAGCATAAGCCAAGGTATCTTTAAGGGAAAGTTGGCCAAACCCCTTAGAAGGATCCTTTTCCTTTGCAGCCAAATACAGCCAGTATGCTCCCAAGTATCAAAAATGAACATCAAGAAAGCTTCTAGCAATTTTTGTTATTATCAAACTAGTTGAACAAGTTCAAACTATTGTAAAAAATCTAAACCTTAGACGTTTATACAATGAATGCAACCTATAATATATTTTGCGATGGTAATAGTGAACTCAAGAATAATTGTCTATTTAGTTGATGACAAAACAGAGCTAAAAAATACAAAGTTACATTGATGTAATCTCAAAGCATATATGTAACTCGCGCCAATGACAGTGGAAGTAGGGGATACTGCCCCCAACAATTCACTGAGGTTTTATGTAGAAGTGTTATGTGCTATCAGTTTTACCCATTGGTTCTACATCCATGCCCCCAATAAATTCCAGATGACTATGGTAATGATGCAAATTGATGTGAAATAGTATTGTTATTCTATGTTCGAGTTGGTTATAGAGGGCTATATAAAAGCATGATATCTTTATTACTAGCTTAGTCTTCATAGCATTATATTTTTTAACTTAGCATTACAAGTATTAGTAGATGAAATACAATTCTTTGGGTTGCAAGATGGTGCTTTTCGTTTTCTTCGAACCTGCCTTCAACACAACAGCACTTGCTATGCGGCCGTAAGGTCATGTGATAATTGAAATTGTACAGCATTGAATGTATACACTCTGGTGTCTCTAATGGACGGCTCCCCCCCGTCTTTAAGTTCAGGAGAATTTTCCTCCCCCCTTCTATTAAATGTTTCAAATCGATCATGATCATAACATGCAGAACATTACATCACCTTTTAATAAAGCAATTTACCAGCATGAACCACCTTCTCTTAGCACCCCTTTTCTATTGAAAAGCTGCCAACATGCATACTCCGTTCTTATTGAAAACTAAGACAACACCCCCTTCTATTATATTTTACAAATCGATCATGATAAGAACTCGCAAGAGATATACCACCTTTTATTAGAACAATTTACCAGTATGAGCCACCTTCTCTTAGCACTCCTTTTCTATTGAAAAGCTGCCGACATGCATACCCCCTTCTATTAGCACCCTCTTTTTATTGAAAACTAGACGACATGAAAACCTCCCTTTTATTCGTACCGTTCAATCTATTAAGAATTGGCCGATGTGAACACCCCCTTCTATTGCTTCCCCCCCCTTCTATTAGAGACACTAGAGTAGCTCTGCATTTCTTTCGCTCCAGAATCCCTATAAGCATCTTTATATTATGGATCTTAGGAGCATGAAATATATTTTGGTATCGTTAAGTTCTGCGTAGAGTTGAATTGCATTAATGCACATTGAATAATGTATGGACATCATCTTAAAATAGTAATGCTTTCTCACTGCGTAGGCTAAAAGTCAATCCATGTTTAATTATAAATGAAGCCGGCCTTCTTAATGATTTAAAACAGTCCGGCTAGTGAATGCTAAGTCCAGAGGCATGCCATCGAACCAGTGAGATTGTTCATTAGCATGATTATGCAACCAAATTGAATATCACCAGCAGAAATTAATAATCAATTTGAGTACAAAATTTCAATGTTGAGGTGGGATGTAGCATGAAGAGAGAATAGAGTGTGGTTTTCTTTAAGTCATTAAAGTAATGCTAATACAGCGAAACAGCACAACATCACCGCATCAAAAGGTATCCATGTGTGGCAATTATTTCGCAATATGTCAACACTTTTGACATCAACATCCCAAGTAGACAGAAATAAACAAATTTATAGATATCCCACTACACCCTGGCTCTACACCCCTCCATGTATGTGATAGTACCCTAGAAGAACTGAAGTATCGCTTGGAAAAGTAAACAAAAGCTTTTCCTCAAAGATCATTTGAAGCGAAGGTTCTGATATCATCTGCCTTCCAATTCTTTGCTTTTACAACGAATAAGTACTTTCAATAGCATGTCTCACTCAATTGCAATGATATAGGATGAAGTTATGGTTAAAAGAGTTAAAAGGAGTTGTAGAAATCGAGCGCCAAAAATGGGAAAGATCAGGAAAATAACAAACTTAAATGATTCTGTGTATGCATTGAATTGGATTAGCATTCTAGCAAATAATTCTCAATTCTTCTTTTAATTTAGCAATAGATTACCAAAGAGAAACTTTGTATTCGATTTAAAGGTTGAAAATCATTTCTTATTGATATGAGCTCCACACCATGTGGATTCAAACGAAGCCACGTAGATGAAAGTTGCAGACGTTGCATAGAAAGCAGAAAAGTGAAATCATCTATGCATGAGAAATATTTGACATAAACAGTTTATTCTGCGCTTTGGTTGCAAAGTAAATATTTTTCTAGAACTTTACGACACTTTCAAAATAAAAAACAGTCTGCCAACATTTATGAAAAGCATGTGCACTGAGAGAAGTGTTCGATAAATGTTGAGAAGTGAGAATCATTTGCGATTGCCGAATGTCAAAACAACAAAATATGGAGTTGAAAATATTCAATACATAAACCACCATTTTTGGGCCTCATTAAGGAATCCCATACGGCAACTACATTCAAAGAAAAAATATATATCATAGAAATGAAATAATTGCTTCTGCTAATTATGCAAAGTTTTCATTAAGTAATTAAGGTTTTTGTAGTATTTTTTTTCTGTCAGTTGTGTAAATACATGTATAAAAGTTTTAGTTTATTTTGTTGATGTCAATTAGCTTATGATGAATATAACATTATTAGTATATGTGTTATTCCCAACTATAATGCAATTGTAAATTTTTTTCAAACTTTCACATGAATATATGTATTGCAAACAATAACAAACCTCACAACAGTGCACAATTGGCTAGATAAAAATATGATAATAATAATAATAATATGTTAGCAAATTTTATACCTAAAACATCAAAATGGCAACTTCAGAGTGACAGCTGTTACATTACTCATGCAGCATTTAATGAGTAGCTGATTTCTTGTTTCTGTTTATGAAAATATAAAGGAATTCATCATCTTGGTCCAACTTTTTATCAATTAATTCTCAACATTGCATATTTCTAATGGTTATTATTCATTCATGCTAAATAAGCATACATTTTAGCGCTAATATCACAGCATACAAGATAGTGAAGCTCCTCAAGTGACAACCAATGGCGTGGCCACTGTAGTATGGAGTTAAATGCCCCCCCCACTTTTTGCCAAAATATTGCTGAGGATTTCTTTTAAATTGATGAGAAAATAGGTGGATGGAGGGGGGATAGCTAGTAGCAAATCTTTAGAGAAGTAAAGGACATAGTCAAAACATTTTCGTTTAAGATAGCATTTTGAAACTATTCGAATGAGTTTTGTGTCTCCGTTGATGTGAGTTAGACTTAAGAGAGCAGCGGAACTTTGTGCTGAATGCAATGTTGATACGAACGCGTCAGTTCCATTTAGCATTGACCTTTAACTTATTTCTTCTAATTAATCTCCGATTTGTAAACGAATTATAGCATTTCAACCACATATATTTAATTCATTTGCACCGTCTCCTTACATCTGTAGCGGCAACTTAAGCGTTGGTCTTTGCCAGGTTACACCAATCAGAGACTGTTTGAGCTGTAGTGCTTTGATTGATGCTAAAATTTGATTTCACAGAGAGAAAGAAGAATAGAAACGTTATGTTCTAGATACTAACATGCATCAAAATCTGTTTTAGTCAAATCCGCAAATTCCTTTTCAACGATAGGATCAAACTTTTGCAATTCGATCTACTTATTGCAAATATGTAGCAAGCAGATTACAACTATATTGATGCCAAAACAATACGAACATGATCGGTATAGGGAAGGTACAGGACAATAAGACACTTCAGCAAAAATTCTACACTTGCTCAGCCAGCACATTACCCTAGCATTGCTCCAACACCTCTAGAAACATTTCTTGGAAACCGCAGCTGAAGTGTAAATTTCAAGAGAAGAGCCACGACAAAAAACATCTTTCTTCTTTATATATTCCACTATTTCGACATTCCAATAATTGCTAAAATTAGGCCTCAGCCAGTAGACATATAGATGTTGACTTAAACGATAGTCATATACGGTTTAGTGACATAGACGATGTTGACATAAACAATAGACGATGTTGACTTAAACGATAGTCATATACATGGTCATATACGGTTTAGTGACATAGACGATGTTGACATAAACAATATACGTTTCGAGACATCATTTCCCATCCTCAGTTGATAAACGGTGCCAGCGGGAGGCTTTTATAAATGGGGAAAAACAACAAGTGGAAATCAAGAAAGTAATTCCACGGGAAGTCAAGAAAGTAAATCACGGGGAGACCTAAAGGGAAATATACACTAGGGAAAAAACAACCCAACCAGCAAAAAACGTAAATGCCTAAATAAGGAAAAAACCTACAAAACAAGGGAGCTATGGTAAACAGGCTATAATATGAGTGAAAAATATGACTAAAGGCCTTACGGGACTAAATAAACAAAGGGGAATCGAGGAGCTCTGAAAATTGAGCGTGGGGCGATCTTTAAGAATATGGAGACTTTCATGAATGAGTAACTCAAGTTCATTGTTAGCTTTATCAATAATGCAAAAGTCGTCCAGGGAGGTACTGTGACCAGTGTCTTTAACATGGTCTTTAATTGTCAAATACTGAGGTCTGAGAACTAATGACTCTAGTAGCCTGGAGACTAGTTTATTGTTCTAACATTTATATAGGACTGTATATATCAAAACCAGTGTTCTTCTTTCTCTTCGGTTCACATTTTATGAGTTTATGCTTAACCTACGTTTACGCATTAATCGCTATACTTGTAGATAGTTATATATGGTATCACGTTTTGTATATATTTATCTACGTGGCTTCTTTCTGGACTTCACATTAATGGCTGATTTCGCGGCGCCTTTAACACTGTTACCTTTTCTATTAATCCCTAGATGCTCTCTACAGCGAACAATGAAATGGCGTGATGTCTTGCCATAGTAAGTAGCCTGGCAGCTACTACACGTAAACTTGTAAACTACAGAGGAGCAAACGTGAAAACGTGACTAGGGACACGATCTTTAAAGGGAAAAAGGTGACCAATAGGTTTCCTAGCCCAAAAAACAATCTTAAGGTCAACATGGGGGTAAATTTTACCAATAAATTTAGTAAGTCGTTTTTTGAGGTGTATACTATAGACACCTAGATAAGGAAGAAAAAGAAGTATGGGGAGTTTAGGGACATTACTGGGCTTTACATCAACCACACATTGTTTTTTAAGAAACCTTTTAATAATCCGATTAATAAGTCGTGATGGAAAACGATTTTGTTGTAGAACCCGTTTGATATTGCAAATTTGACTGTGAAAGGCCTTATATAAAACGAACAAATATGGAAGGCACGGTAGATAAGAACAGAAATGAAGTTAATTTTATACTGAACCGGTGAGAGACTATCAAAATGAGTGTATAGACCAGTGAAAGTTTTCTTCCGATATAAGTTAGTAGTGAAACCATTCTCCACATGTGTAACCAGGATATCAAGAAATGGTATGGAGTTGTTTTCCTCAAGCTCTTGTGTAAATTCAATATTGGGATGCTGGCGATTCAAATAATTAAGAAAACATTCAACTTGAGTACGCTTTTGAAAAATGCAAAAAGTATCATCCACAAATCTACGATAAAATATGGGTTTGTAGTTAGATGGACAGTTAGAAAGAAAGTTTTGTTCAAGAGCACACATAAATATATTAGCAAAACTTGGCCCTAACGGAGAGCCCATAGCTACTCCATCAGTTTGTTCATAAAGATGATTATTGAAAATGAAATGATTACTTTTACTGCAAATTCAAGCAGTTTCTTAAACTGAGGTTTACTAAAGACACAATTTTCAACTTGAACCTCATCAGTACCGGAAAAAAGGTTATCAAGAATGATATTAACAGTTTCATCCAAAGGTATATTAGTAAAAAGGCTAGCAACATCAAAACTAACCATGACAGCATCATGAGAAAGAGTAGGGTGGGTAATCTCATCTACAAATGAAAAGGAGCTATGGACAGTATACTGATTACCAGTAAATGGTTGTAAGATAGGAACTAGAAATTTAGCGAGCTCATAATTAAACGTCCCAATAGCTGACATAATAGGTCTTGCTGAACAATTAACCTTATGAACTTTAGGGAGGCCATTCAGAATGCCAGGTTTACTACCTTGAGGAAAAAGATTATTATATACGGATTCAGAAATAGCACGTTGTTTAAGAAGAGTATCCCTAAGAAAGCGAATAAGCGAATGTAAAAGCGAATATATTTCCCTTTAGGTCTTCCCGTGATTTACTTTCTTGACTTCCCGTGGAATTACTTTCCTGATTTCCACTTGCTTTTTTTTTCCACTTGTTTTTCCCCATTTATAAAAACCTCCAGCCGGCACTGTTTATCAGCTGAGGATGGGGCATGATGTCTCGAAACGTATATTGTTTATGTCAACATCGTCTATGTCACTAAACCATATATGACTATTGTTTAAGTCAACATCGCTTATTGTTTATGTCAACATCGTCTATGTCACTAAACCGTATATGACTATCGTTTAAGTCAACATGGTCTATGTTACTAAACCGTATATGTCTACTGGCTGAGGCCTAATTTTAGCAATTATTGGAATGTCGAAATAGTGGAATATATAAAGAAGAAAGATGTTTTTCGTCGTGGCTCTTCTCTTGAAACTTCTAGAAACAACTTCCATAGTTCTATTCATTTTTTGTAAACGTCCTAAAAGCTGCTATAGTCTCCCAGCAAAGGAAAGAACGTATCTAGAGCATGCATAACAATTTTTAAGCTTCACGATGAATTATGTATTAGTAATTCCTAATATGTTTCCTTTCTTTCATTTTGGAGAATAGTTTCATTGATAATTTTTCTGAAGTAATTTCAATTTCTTTCTAAGGTGTTGCTTTAGTGCATCTTGGATTGTCCCTAGAATCTCGGCCTTGCCCAAGGACTGTCCCTCCTTGGACATATGAAGGTGAAAATAAAATTTTTTCATCTTTTTTCAGTCCTAGCATATCATTTTTTGCAGCCTGATGGAATACTGTGTATGACAAAGCTTTTTCTCCAAAGGAATTAGAAGAAAAGGAAGCTGCTTGCTTTGCCCAAATTTACGCCTTGCACATTTCTTCACGTGATGCAGCAACGTTCCTGTCATCGTTGTGCTTCAAATTCTGTCAAAATGTTGCACTCTAAAATGCTATGGAAGCAGGCACTTTAATGTGTTTGCAAATTTGAGCATTTTCAAAATTAGCATCATGTCCTACCTAGGTATGGAAGAGTTTCGCTTTAGACACAAAGGATAAAAATGACGACTTCACATCGTCTTCGTTTCATACCCGTCAATGTCAGTCCCGATATATTTGAATTGACGGTGAGATTTTTGGTTCCAGCAAGTAATTTGAATTATGCTAATGTACTCAATTCCATGTCTGCCCATGTTCCCTGCCACCAGTTACGTTATTCAACACACACCCACGTAACATTTGCCTTACCAAGGATACAGTCTTGATTGAAAGATAAGATTAAGCCAATATCAAATATGTCTGATCAAGAATTCCTGTAATCTACGACCTGCAATTTGTTTGGAGATAGTCATACACCAAAGGAAATTGAATATCTTTAGCCTTGATAATGCTTGAACAAACACTTAACTTCTTAATGTCAAAGTCTTTTTGGAGAGCAAGAACAGGGTAGAAGCCAGGTGAATATGCATTATATT
The DNA here is from genome assembly GCA_900291935.2 of Cassiopea xamachana. NCBI lineage: Eukaryota > Metazoa > Cnidaria > Scyphozoa > Rhizostomeae > Cassiopeidae > Cassiopea > Cassiopea xamachana. The sequence continues at coordinate 19,061,850 of OLMO02000262.1, forward strand.
TAAACCGTGATGTCTATATCAGAATAGAATGGTTGAAGTGAGACACCTGCTCAAGGAAGAAATTCAAGTACTACTTTTTACAAATCAAGGTACTGGTTGGTGATTCTTAACAGAACATTTCTATGCCAGCTTCATTAATAATTCGTTGCGTTTAACCACATTCTCATGTATTTGATTCAAGCAGGCAGAAATGAACTAAATCTTTACCAATGATGGCAAAACAAGTTCTGTAGATTGGAAGGGTGAAAGTAAGCTGCCACATGTAAACATTGGATTTCATGTATAAATGTTTCTTCCAGTCTTGTTGGTAAACAAATGAATTGATCCTGAGCAGGTGTGAGAGAGAGACTGCTATTCTCTGACAACTGGGATTGTATACAACAACCAGTATAATCAGATTGGTTGTAGATTTTTGAGACATTACTTGCTTATCCTTGTCAAGACATTCAAGACTAGAGCAAGAAATTTCAAAGCTTTCTATTTCAAGATCATTAAATTGAGTGAATATCTCGAGGGCTATTAGCAAACTAGTTCAAACTCCGAAGCATTTGAGTTCAATTTCTAGCAGGACACTCAACGTTCTAATCAAAGTTTGATGCTGCTATTGTCTCGTGGGGACAAACACGACAAGTGCAAACAGGTTTGTTATTCGCCACGACTCTCTAGATGAAAGTGAAAGCAATGTCAAGACGGTTGGGAGACTTTGATTGCTGTGAAGAACACAGTTCTGACCCCGATGGATTCAATTCATTCGGGAAGTTGATGCCGATTTCAGAAAATCTAGATGCCGATGATGAATCAGATAATAGTGATTTAGAATGGGAGATGGAAAGCAGCGAATCCCATAAGCGTACGAGAAGGGGATCTTTGCTCTTAAACCACGGGTACCAAAATAAAGTAAAGCCTAATTATCGACAGAGGAAAACCAGCTGTATTGAGCTTTATGCAAATAATAACAACAAATATAGAACAGAGGGTATGTACAAGGAAACCGTGGAATTACCTTCAATCACAAGATCCATGTCACTGCCTGAAAGTTTTGAAAGCTATGAGATGAAGGTGCCACATGGAAGCAGAAGTGCTGCAGCTAGACTTCGGTTGCCAGATATTGGCAAAAAAGGAAGTATTGATTCTATCTCTGATGCTGATTTTAATGAAAGGAGGAGTTATTTATTTCTGCCTAACATCATGAAAAATGATACTCAAAATGGAACTGTGGATATTCAACAACTTAACAAATCAGAAGCAAAAAAGTTAGACCTATTTATGAGGAACAAGTTTTGTTGATACATTACGCAATATTGCACCTTCCGTTCAACATAAAGCTGGCAGAAAATAAAGCATAAAAGACTCGCCTAGATCTTCACTAACTTTAAGAAATATAATATTTTTATTTAAGGCAGGGCATTAGCAAAAGCTTCTTAAGCAAAGAAGCGCAAAATTTTCCCAACTGAAAGATTAGAAGACAAGAAAACAAGTCACATTCTTTCTTTTCAGCTTTTGCTCTTGCTTTTTTACCTAGATTAATTTTTTGTGTTTATTGTATAACACTTAATTGTTTATCTACTGGTATAATTTATATTGTTGCTGCGCAGAAATTTGAAAGAAATGTTTCAAGAATATATTCTACGATTTGCACGTGGTCAGAAAATACTATCAAGCTTGAAAGCACATGTTACGCTATAGCTCCAAATCGTTTTATACTTCACATTGAACCTGTAAATTTTGCATGCCTGCTTTACACGTTAGGTTATACAGAATATATGCAAATATTATGCTGTTGCTTGTTGCTAGTTCTTAAATCTGAGAGAGCATTTATTGTTTGAAAAACAATACTTTAAACGTAGCTCTTTTAGTAATGTTCATTAGTTTTTTGATTGACATTTTCATTGTTAGCCTAGTTCATTATATAATTAATTAATTCAAATAGAATCTTTTTATAGGTTGAAAATAAAGTGCTCTTTAATCAATAGTATCCATTAAGATATTTTGCAATCTGGATCATGGAGGAGCGTGGGAGATTTTTTTACTTTTATACACTGCAGACAAAGCTGCAATGAAACTGTTGCAATGAAATCGCTTAGAAATTTCTTATAGCAGATTACATGCTTTTCACAGAAATCTTCACGATCAGGGTGAAGGAAGCTGTTTCTATGCAAGTAGTCATCTCTTGATTAAAGTCCCGCTTATGACTAAGAGTAGAAATTGAATAAAAAGCTAAAATTATATTTCCACCCATTGATCAAAACAATGATCCTCTACCTAGCAAGCCAGCATCCATTCTTTGCAGCACCGTTGCATGATTGCTAAGTTTGCATTCCCATCTACTTTTAGAAGGAAAAGGTGTCAACATTGCAAATTGTTTAAAGATGTAGACAATATAATGGAGCTGTTTTGTAGATAAACTTGTTACTTTTAGTGCACATTCCTTAGAAATAGTGTTGATCTTATTTCAAACATAAATTTAGCAAATATTTGTATTCATAAATGCGATTGCTTGAAGAGTCTTCTGATTTACAAAGTCATGTATCCCTTCTTTGACCAACACGTACCGTAGGAATCATAATCAAAACTATTTGCTCAAAAAGCGTATATGGGAAAATGCATATTAGCTTTTGTACTCCTTCAACACACTAGTATTATCATTGTTCAACGTAGGAATTACTTTGGAGATGTAGGGGATATAATGAAGAGCTAAAAGGCATTACATCGAGGTGTTAGCTAGAACTAAAACCTCATTGAAGAAGAGTCACCTCGAAAAGGATTTGAATTCACTTCTGTTGCGAACTTTGGCACAATAGCCTGGACGCTACTGCTGTCTATTTCCATGGGGTTGCTTGCAAGAGTGTTCGTTTTTTCAGGCTTAGATTACTGATATGATGGTTACGGTTCCCTTTCTCTCTTCAAACTTGAATTTCTACTAGGTCGGTCTTTACATTCGCCCGAAAGAGCAAGCTGAGAGATTGTGTAATTCCTGCTGGGCAATTTGGTATGTACATGACAAATATGTGAGGATTACACATTATTAACCAGAAGTTGGTAAACAATAATACCCTTCGACAAATGAATCCGTTTCAATTGGTTGAAAGGCCGATGAAATTCTCACGCGATGGAGTTTACTTCCATGCTGATATCTGCAGAATTGCGTTAGAAGCTCACATTCATCTTACGGTGAATACTCAATTAATTATTCATGCCATTAATTTGCTGCAATTAGCTCAAGAATGCTAGCAGCCAATAAAATTGCATTTTATATTTTGACATATATCTAAATATGCACACATATATAAATACTGACATTCACATTTACACAGACACAAATAAATACATGCATGCATATTGAGACACAAAGAAGACAATATGGGCATTATTTAATGTAGGAACAAGCAAAGAAATGACTCAGAATGCTGCTGCAACACCGGAGAAATGGCAGAGTTTGTTTCATGCATTTAGCTGCATGTTGAAAAGGATAATGAATGTTTCCTTTGCCACCCAACTATTAAGGCTTGCAGTTGCTTAGACATAAAATAGTTGAAAAATCACAATGATAAAATTGGTCACAGTTAAACCATTATTACAATGTTTCGTGAAAAGCAACAGTTCCATTAATAGTGAATCACATCTTTAGATAAATGTCTTCTGTGTCATAACAAAGCCCAGAATCAGTCTGATTTTCATGGTAAACCTTAAAAGCTTTATCAGTAAGATCTAGCATACAAGTCACGATTTGGAGTGAGAGGAATCAACAGGTGTTGTGAGAAAGTGTACTTACATATCTGAAGAACTGCAATTACTTTTGCATATTTTGAGCTTGTAAAACAATTTTAAAATAGGCAAAAAACTGCACATAAGCAGTTGAACATCTACTACATATAAAAATCAGGAACCTTTAGATTTCTCAACCAATTAGATGCAAGATATGGGTGTTTCATAAAAAGACAAATACTTTGCATCTAACGAAAGTATTAAGCGGAGAAAATTTTCTTGCCTTTTGTTTTGATAGCAAGGCCGACTTCAGGAATTGAATAATAAATTTTAGATAAGTAGGCTAGCTCTCTTGAATTCTATCGCTATTAACTTGCCCTTCCATATTGTTCCGTAAGGCTTAAGACATTTATGATCTTCGAACATGCTTTGACCAAAGCCATCCATCCTACTTATATTGAAGCTCAGACTATAGGAAATTAACATGTTGGATTCCTAATTCTTGCAACCCAAGGCGTAAATATCAATATGTGAGTACGAAGCGTTTTTCTGTGTAAGCGTTGTTCCACAACCAATGTTCACTTCCTTTCAATTAAAATTGAACGAGTTTACTATAAAAGACCGAAAAGCTTTTTGTAAAATCAGGATATTCAATTTTCAGCGGGCACTGCAACTCAAAATTCCTTGTCGCCTATTGCAGAGCCTATGTTGCATTTTACATTGGCCATCTTGTCCGATAGCTGACCTCTACTTGGTATTTTTTAAAACTGCTATCTTCTCGAAGAAATACTTTCCTAAAGTATTATACTAGTCTATTCTTTCTCATTAACCTAATGATCGTTTTCTTGCAAAAGTGTTTTCTGTAAAGTGATTTGAAACCTGCATCAAAAATATACTCTCTCCTTTCACTTCAAAAGGATCATTAAGGCCTTAAAAACTATCTTACTTTAATTGCAATTAAGTATATAATGGATTTTACTTTCTTCTTGTTTTCTTAATGCTTTTTATCTATCAATATTTATATAATTTTTTGTCATGGCTCCCAGTAGTGTGGTCACGGGAGTAAGGGGCGCTGTTGTCTCCCCCACCCTTTTGCCAAGATGGTGCTAAGGATTTCTGTAGAATTGATGAGAAATATATGGGAAGCCGGATAGTAGCAAATCTTCAAAGAAGTTCTTGAAGATGATTTAACCAACATTAATGTCACCAAGCTCTTAATTCCTTAAAGTACAAAAGGGGGTTGGTGTTCTGAGTGTTTGCTTGAACCGTTGGAGTTTGGTTTGTCTTTACTAAGTAAAAGTTGCATTTTTATGAGTGGGTGAGGCCGTATTTTTATATAGGGCATGGCAAAATAATTTTCATTTATGCCCCTCGCCCCACATGAGCCTGATAACGCCGCTGAAGGCCCCTTGAATATCATTCTTTCCAGATTGACGAGGCTACCGTGACTAAAGAATTTCAAATGGAGAAATGAAAATGAAAATTATGGTAGTACATAAATTATGCAACGAGACTTGAAATTCTCCAGCGGAATAACAAATACATTCAAATTCTATAAAGATATAAACGTAGTCAATAGTTTATTTTTACTCGCTTTTAAAGTCTCCCCAGAAGCAAGCGATCAGAGACAAAAGAACAATCTTCACTGTTTCTGGGTGTGTCTGCTTGCTTTTCCATCAAAAATTCAATAAGTATACATGCAAAGACGTTGGTTTGTACAGAAACTTCAAATTAGATGTTTCAGCAGCAGCGGATAGGATGTGAAAAGCCTGTGCGGATCATTTTGTAAAAAGACCCCTACTGAAGAAGGAACTTTAACTCTGTGGTCAGGTTGAGTTTAATGGCATTGATGAAACCTGTACTATGTGGTTAGTTTTGTAGGCTTTTCCAGGCATCTGCACCTGCCCTGAAAAAGTAGATAGGATCTGCATAATTTTGCACGTATGAGGTTTATTTGTGTAGGAGGGTACTTATGCTAGGCCTTCGACAACAAAGCCAAGTTTCAAGGGTCTCTAACCATCAACTTTCACAGTGAATGAGCTCTCTAACCGAAACATTACTCGCGTTTATGTGCTATTTCTTTTATAAATTTGTACTGTACTCGCTTTAGACATTGAATACATACGAGCTAAGGTTGAAAAGGTCCTGACTAAGGACAAGTTTCATCACTTTTTTGCATCCTTTTTGTTGGCATGTTTAAATACACCAGACTATGATAAAATACGCAACTAATACAAGAAACATCGGCTTTAGCTCACTTTCCGAAAGTAGGGGAGAAACAAACCAATGCCTTAGACTTGTAGGTGTTCTTTGCAATTACGATGCAACTCCTAATTAAAAAGGGTTTTGCACCCTAAAGGTGTCTTAATGAGCAGCAAGAAGTCATCTAAATCTAAGTGCAAAGACCACCGCAGCATTAAACACCAGATAAAGAACAATGACTGGTTCAAATTCACCTTCATGAGCAATTTTGTGCTCTACATTAAGGATTTCATTGTCAGGACATATACTTGCATTGTTCTTGAACTAACAGAAAAACATTAGAGATGTCATCCAAAGACGTGCAACATGAATAAATTTGTCTTTCAAAAGAATGATAACAGATTGAACTTTGCTGCTACAAGTTGAACTTTCCGTGCTCACTTTTCCGTCCAGTGCTCTTCCAAGATTTCTCAGTTGCTCAGTACCTTGGAAGCGTGCACAGTTTCATGCTTTACTTGTTAGTGCGTATTGTAAAGTTATGCAATAATAGCAGAAAAAGGGTTCAAGTGCTCAATACGGTTCAGGACAAAGGCCAGTTAGCATTATGGACACTGTGATTTGGACATATTGGTTTGTTTTGAACAGTGATCTTTGGGACAACATTTGACAAAGGCCATGACCTTTTGAACAGCAGAAAATCTCGTTTTTCCATGCAAGAAATGCTCTATAGAACGTTTTTGGAGACTCGGATTATAAGAAGTAAATGTAGCGCAGATCTAAGCTGAATATTTTTCAGATCTTAAACTGAAAAATTACGAATATCCAAATTTTCAGTAATCTCTACTAACTACGAGCCTTTCTTCGTCAGAAGTCTTCAACTCTTATTTTGATATAAATGTACAGACTTTTTACTGTTGCGTTGTATCATTGCTACCATTCTTTAACTAAAGTTTCATACTCTGTGAAGTTTGAAGTATTAAAAATCCTCCTACTTCACTTCCTAGACCAAAAATATGCTTGAAACCTCAAAAACATGTATTCTTTACTACATCTCTCAGAAAGAGTTTAACTATGCACATTTTCCATGTTTAGTTGAATGTTTGTGATGGATGATGGATGATGGATGATAGAAAAATGTTTGTCAAAGACTTTCCACACTTTCAAGCATTTTTTCAAATTCCGCTACTCTGAACACGAGCATCCCTTTTTGCCTGACTTTCTACAGGATTGAGCATACAGATTATAATGTGGCTTCAATCAAGTTATTCAGTCAAGAATTACGCAGTAGATGCATTTTACTGTTGGATGGTTTAGCCTCTGCAATAGGATTAGTGATCCTTTCTCTTTCCAAAATAGCATACAACGAGAAATCACCTTGAACATCAACTAAGGATTTGCTTAAAAAAATGTCAAAATCTATCTTTAGATATTATAAATTCTTCATTTGAATTTTGGTTGACTTCCATGAAGTCTTGTGGCCCAGGATTACTTATTTAAAATCAATAACATATACCCACTAAGTGCTTTGCAGCCATCTTGACCACCCTTGGAGGTAGGAAGTCGCCTTATTGAGACACTTCTATCTTGGCTTGAACACAATTGGGAATTTATATTAAATAGGATTCAAAAAACATAATTTGTTACACAAGTAAGACCGAACACTATTAGGAAGGAAATCTCTATCCACTACTATGGAGGTGACCTCTTACGATAGTCAGGTAAAGCCATATACAAGTCCAAGAAGGTAGAACCGGCTAACGTTTGCAACCTATTGAGTTTATCTTGTACTTTTCAACCAAGTTTCCTTTGATTTGAGATAGTTAGTGTGTATGTTATAGCATCTTCATGCTTGAAGGCATAATAAGAACGTTTCGCAATACATTGACTTCAAAAACGTTTTACACCAAAGTCTTATCTCATTCTCCATAGTGATGGGAAACGAATGTAGATTTGCACTATGAAAGTGAGTGTTATTCACTGAATGGCTAATTTTGTTGATCAAACATAAATATTCATCACATGCTATTTATGTTACGTTTAGGGAATTTTCTTTGAAATGTCTTTCGATGGCTTGGAATGCGAATTAATGTCACCAATAACTAAGCCTAAGCCTCTCTTTTAGAGACTGTCAGAACAGATGCTTACTTTTGAAAATGGATGTAGTAGGCCCTTTGAGAGTGAAGTAGGTGTGGAAAAAGTCAGGGATTTGAAGTTTACAGGAGGCTGTATAAGTCTTTGTCTGCATTTCTTAGTGGAGGTAAAAACAGCTCCCAATTCTTCTAGCAAAGATACATTACTTTAGCTAACTCCCCTGTAAGTTATGATCATTCATTCGCAGTCCAATCTAGAACTATCTAAGTTCATTCCCGTTGTGAAAGGTATGTAGTTCGCTAAAACGTGTACATTTGTTGGCTTTTTATACTCAATAAAAAAAACCACCTACTTATATCAGGAAGACCAACGTGGCTGAAATCTTGTTTCTTAGTAGAATAGATAAAGTGAAATGGAAAGAAGAGATCACTGTTGTGACTTTCAGTATATCTCGTTCTCTCTACGAACACTGTTTGGAGCAGAAAACTCAAGAAAAAGAATCATTTATTTTATTAGCAGCGTCCTTGATTATTCCATATCGATTCTTAATTTCTCATTTCTACTATGTCTTATATATGCTCTTCAAAACACGAGTTCTTAAAAATAAAACCCAATCATAAATCAGTATACATCATGCGTAGATTTGGGTGTGGATACACGCAAGGAAAATGATCGATAAGAAAGTGCGTGTATGAACTAAATGAAGAATGTTTTGCTGACACAAATACCAAGTTTCAAATCTAAATAAACAAGAATTATACTGATCGTTTCGCTAAGTAGAGATTCATACATGCGCAGCACCAACTACACCGGACTGTAATGCATGCTTGCTGCGAGGCCGAGAAATCCGACAACCACCAATAAAGACACCCTTAATAAGACAACTCAATTCAACAAGACAATTCAACAAAGTAGTATCATGTCAGCCATTTCGAAATGACAAATTGCCTTTTTTTCGGGCAAACAATGAGGAAAGATGAACTAGATTACCTTGCAGTTACCGGTAAAATTGTGGGAAAGAGAGCACGAGAGAAAAGGAAAATGCTATTCACAGACAAACTTGTAGTTGACGAACTGTGAAAACAGAAAAGACTTTTTTAGAAAAGCAACAAAAAGTGAACTCGTTATTGCCAACGTCTTTTGACACACCACTCAAAAAAAATGACCTAGACTTCACTCGAACATTCTCTGGTTTATCTGATGTCATTTGCTTCTTTCCCTGTTCTCCAGCACCTTTGTTGATTCCACCTCGTGTATTGGTAGATTCATTTCTGTTGGACAGTAATAACTTTTGGATTTGGCTGTAGGACCGAAAAAGAAAGTAGCTTCTTGTTCAAACATAATGCCCAGAATAGCACACATGCATGCAAGCTGTTTCATCAATTCTACTTGTAGCAAGAACATTTAGAGATACTGGGAAGAAAGGAAGAGTATTGCAGGACTGGAGATGATTTCACCATGTTTATTTCGTGTATAGATAAATAAAGCAGTATATGTAGTTATGCACTGCCATGTAGTTAGAAGACCATTTGTTTTGATTTTTGGCATAAAACTCGTGTTGTCATGTCAACTGAACAGGAAGTTGGAAGTAATTCGCATTGCTTTACAGAAACTCAATTCTAGCATCGTAGTTGACAAAATTAAAGTACAAGTGATTTTGAAGGCACAAGTTTGTGTCGCAGCTAGCGCATTACAGAGCGTTGCAAAGGGTAACAAAATATCATCGAATAAGCACCCGAACAAGCAAGCCCTATAAATATGCCTCAACAACCTTTGTTTTAAGCTAAAGTAACGCTATTTATAGAAAATGGTACATGCAACTGCATTCAGAGGTCAAAGATATCAAAGCAAGGCAGTACAGTAGAAGAGTAAGCTAATTGTTATTTATAAAGGCTCTTACGACTATCCTTTTTAAAAGCAAACAGCATTTTAGCAGCTATTAAAAACAGTAACTAGTAGGCTTATGGCTCAGTGAATTTCCTTCATCAATTCCCAGAAATTTGGGGAATGTTTTAAAAGTTATACTCAGTATTACTTTGTGCTCTAGAGACAACCTTATGATAGCTGCTTATTTTGATTACAATTGAATATATTCGCTATGCTATTTTATAAATTAAATTATGTGTTTACTAAATAGACATAGTTGTTTTCATTTAATTCAAAAGCATTTGAAACTTCACAAAGATTAAAAGAAAAATAAACGATTTGTTTGGACAATGTTCAAACCAATAACGGAATAAGCGTGCTTTTCTATCTTTCTTCATTCATCATAACTTCCTTTCTCCGCCTCTGAATTTTAAGGCTATATTTTACTGCCACCTTTATAATTAGAAAGAATTAGAATAATGCCATATTTTAATATCCAAGACATTATTTCGTTATGTTGATACGGTATTGCGAAGGAGCCATGATAATTTTTGTTGTTGCTCTACATATATACCTCGTGTTTTATGTAGATTAGTGGAAGTTAGAATGTTTAGACTGTTAAGGCTAGAGGTCCTTCACCCCAACCCTAACATTTTCTCATCGAATTTGGATGAATTAGTAAATTTATCTTGGCGAGAAGAGGAGGGAGGCAGTTCCCTCCAGCCTCCATCGTAGCGACGCCACTAAATGGAAAGTTAGTTGACGACGAACATTTGAGTCGCCATATCAATCTGGAACAGCGACATATATGCTGCTGAAATCTGAAAGAATATGTTGATGGAGGTAGCCAGAAAAGTTTTGCCAGAAAAGTGTTATAGGAGACTCAGCCATAATCAGCTAAAGAGGAAAGAAAATGAGAAAAGAGATAAAAAGTTCAGAAATTTGATGCTGGTTAGCAAAGAATAAGGAACATTTGCAGAGCATCCACCCAAAGCTAACATAGTGTTGACTTTAAAGAACGAGCATCGATTGGTCGTTGTTGCATCATTCCAAATGCAGTTGGGTCTACTTTTGTGATAGCTCTTATTTCTTCTAGTAAGTTTTGTTGGGTACATGAAACAAAAGAGAATGCTGTCAGGAAAACTGGTGAAAGCCCATTGAGGTTTGTGTTGTTCTAGTTTTACATTGAAACTGCAGGATTCATTGGACATAGCTCAGCATTGGTCAGCAATAATGAAGAGAAGTAATTTCCCCAGATAAAAAGTTGTTTCACTTGATGATTGAGAATGCCAAGGAATAATGAAATCATATAAGATACAATATGTACATTTACAATAATTAAGAGATGTTGAACAGCGATTAGACGTGTTTGATAACTATGATTGTATCATCTTCTTTACTACTTCTTTTCATAAAATATATTTCATAATACAAACAAATTATAAACCATTACATCATTACATATTTTTCAGTTCATAAGGTTACTTTTACGATATATTACATCAAAGAGATAAAGTATTTTACAACAACAATAACATAGCAACCAGCGCATGTCTACGATAAAAAATTTTTTCTAAAAATACACTGGACACCAAAAATCAATCAATTAGCAATGCTATTTAGCAACGCTATTTAGCAAATACACGAAAGAAAGATATTAACTTTGCTTTTTAAAAAGGTGTTACTTTTTGTAGTTTGGACAAATATATATGAAAAAGAGTGTAAAGATATCTTAACTGTTAGGTATTTCAATAGAAGTGGAGGAGGAAGATGTTAAAAAGAGGGGTGGCGCTAGGGGGAGGGCTGGGGATTATAACCCTCAGTCAGAACATGCTAGTCCCCCGTCAGAAGGTGAGCAACTATTTTTTCGGAGATTTTTTTCCATTTACAGTACCCCTTTAACTGTATTTTAGCCCCCTCATAGGAAGATTCAGCCCCCTGTATGAAGATTCCTGGCGCAACCCCTAATTAGCACTCGGGGTGTAATATGAAAGTTAGAATGTCGGCATTAAAGTGCCGCAGAAACTTGAATAGATTTTACTACCATGCCTACCATGTTCCGTACAGAAACTTAGGATTTTGAGAAGCAAAAGCTAGATATGCGGTTAGAAGTGGGAAGATTTCATTAAAGAGGAAGTCTATTATTGCATCATATTACACAATTAACCTGGCATTTAAAATGCTCCCCAAAACTTCAAAATACTGTAATGCAACCGTTCATTAGATTATTTGCAATAATATCAAACTCCATACTACAAAATTGCAACATCTTTAGATTACTTAAAAACTGTGATCATCCGGTAACCACAAAAAAGAAAACAGGCTTCTGGGTTGTAAAAAATATTTTAGTATAATCCAATTTTGTCATCCTTCTTAGAAAGTAATGGCTTGCTCATTTGTTTGATGAAGAGATGAAATCTTTGCTCATGAGCAGCACCCTATGGAAACTCTTCTCATAATTGGTATAATAGAAAGTCCTAAGCGATGGTTATATCCTTTATTACTGTGGAAAGAAAAGCTCAGATATTTGAAATGCAGTTTGCTTACATTTACGTTGCAAGCAGAAATGTAGTTCTGGGAACTCTTAAGATTTTGGGACCTCAGCCCCCCTTTGAACGCAAAGTTACTGAATTATTTTAAGCTTTTCTACTTAGCTCAAGATTTGCAAACTCATTACGGTGTTTGTTCACAATGCAATATAATGTAATAGCATGGCACAAATTTGGTTCTCAGTGGAACATGAAAAATGACTTGGAGTTATTTTGCACGATTCTAAACGCGCGTGCCCTCCAAAATTCTGCTTTCAAACCCCTTTTTAAAAAAATTTAGTACTTCACTCCTGGCTAAAAACTAAGTTTAATTTAAAGCAAATGCTATTTTCAAAATAATGGTCCCATGATCTACTCTTGAGTCTCTACAAATACAGTAGTATTCAATCGCTCCGTTTTACTGTTCAAACTTTCTGAAGCTTTACATCCTTAAGTTGAGCTGTTTCCAAGGAATCATATCATTGTAATAGCTTTTCTAACACTTAGTTTTAAATAAGAGACTATTAATCTTCTTTTGTCTCACATTCATGCTTCAGGCAATGAATTGCTGAGTATGCAAATACGCATGCGGCAGTCAACGGATTGAGTTTTTCGCATGCTGGTGACATGGTGAAGAATATCTTCTGCCTTGACAATAGTTATCACAAACACATATTCAGCCCAGTTGATACCTCGCAGAGGCAGACAGAAGCAGCTGTTTATGCTTTAAGAATCTTTTCGGATGGTTGATGGCATCTTACAATTACCTCAAGACGTTGAACAGTCTTGAAAATCGTATTCCATGGTTGGTAGAAGCACGTAGAAGAGCCTTCCATATTTTCACTGTACAAAAAGTTCTCATCAACGACTTGGATTTTTAATGTAGAAGCAATAAAATTCTTCATCTTGCCAATTGGACTGGTGCCAATAATAGATAAATTTCTTTGAAATGCATCCAGAAAAAAGTAGTGGAAAAGGCACGATGCGGCGTTGGTACCACGGTAAGGCTTCAGTACAGCACACCTCTGCAATTCCACTAACTTTGGGTTGTTTGAAGGGCAGACTAATTTTTGGATTGCAGGTTTTTTACTTGATTCATATCTGGTTAAATCTAGATGTCCATTACTGTCCCTGTGCACCCTTCGCATGATGGCAACTATTTGATCTTGAAATTTCAAACCAAAAAATGACGAATGGCTTTCTAAGTCATCCTTCAAAAGTTTCTTGCCACATTTTGATGTCTCAATTCTAAATCCTGCAAAAGAACATGATAAGGTTTAGATCTCAGCTACTCTACTCTGACGGATTTTGAGTTAATGAATTGGCAACCAGGCACAGTATTTAACAGCTAATGTAGGTCATAAGAAAATTATGAACCTTCAACGTATACATTAGTTGAACTATACTCTTATTTCCTAACAGAAGCTGGCGATAAATGAAATGTTTAATAATTGGGATATCTCCATTCAAATTCAAGTAATGAATAGCAAATGAAGATACCCTATGAAAGCTAAAAATTAGAACTTCAATTAGTCCTTCATGAAGTTTGATAAAATATCCACCATTAAAACAATTTTTATTAATTTTCTTGGATAAAATTAATTTCATTTTAAATGCTTGGGATTAACTTTGCTAGTGAGACTTTGTACGAGTTTCTCAGCAATGGAGTTCCTTTTCTCCTTATAGTTCAATGTGCAATCTTTCTCTTGTGGCCCAGTTTGAAAATGAGAATGTTTGCAAAATGTGAGAAGATTTTTTGGAATACCAGCATGCTGTCAGTACACCTTAAAAAAGTCCAGTTCTCAACCAGGACTAATGAAGAACGAGACGCATTCAAGATGTCTCAAGTCATTGTAAAATGTGAGTATTCAAGTACGGCTCTCGTTTGATATTACTTTATCCAACTAATTATCCATGATAAAGATGAGATCTACATGATAAATCACGCTGTTCAAAAGCTTGCGCAAAATTGTGCTCTTTCACGGAAGGTCATACAAGCTCTACGAAAAAGGAGCAAAGTTAAAGACGAAAATTCAATTAAGCTCATTTGTTAACTGATTTTTGACAATGACCTGCGAACACTTCTTTTTGTCGCAAAAGTTCGTGCGTAAAGTCTTGCAAAAGCAGTTATTTGTAAAACATTGCAATTCTTAATTACATTGTATGGGTACGTAATCTAATAAACGAACCGCTTCCTTTGAAAAGACCAAATGGCCTAACTAAGACCACCCAAGTGAAGCATAAGCTCTTCTCTGTCCACAACTTTCTAGGCAAAGAAGTTGGACTTCAATTTGTACCTAGAAGGATGCCGTTTAGAAACTGCATACTTGTGTTAGGAATGTATTTTTGAATGGGGTGGAAACAATTGGCGATATAGGTGAATGCTTGAGTTGTTTTAGACAAAATGTTAGGCAAATTAGAAACCTAGGATGAAATTAAGAAGGTTCTTTATTTGATATTGATATTTAAAATAAAAAGTTGCTGAGAACAAAACAGGAGGGCATAAAATAGCTGTTGCATTAAATAATCAGGCTTCAAAGTTAGCATAGAGAATCCATTAAAAGTATTCTGTATTTGTGCTATATTTCTGCGCCCAAAATAACAGTAGCGATTAATAATAGCAAGATTATGGAAATCCTTCTGCTAAGAAGTCTTGGAAGGCCCTTTGAAGTTAGTCCCTAAATGCTAGATATGTACTGCATGTAGACGAGAGGCATATATCTAAGGACTTGAAACTGAACGCACACAAAGATGAAACCACATTTTAAGGCTTATTGCTTATTAAACGGATATCTAATTAGGATTGAGAGATACTATCGCATTCAAACTGCAAATAATAATGAAACGGAATGAGAATAATCAAAATAATAGTATCTACGACATAGATAATGTGGGATGGCCGCTGGCTTTTGAGAGGAAGGTGGAATAATGCATTTGGAAGAATGAAACTTCTCCTTGAAAGAAGAAGCAAACTGGGTAACTTAAAACAATTGCTTACTTGCCAAAACCGTTCAGAAATTCATTTGCAGTCATAGGAAGCGCAATCCATTGATGCAAAAAAAGTTCTTGAATTATCTCTACAGCCAAAATGGGCTTTCAGTTGATAATGAAACATTATTTTTTATGGTTTATCTGCTTTGGTGGCTTCTTTGTGGAACATATAACTAGTGTTTATGGTAGATGCTCTTCAAAATAGCACAAGGGCGGTCTATCTACTGATTTTGCAAAAGATAGTTGCTAAGAATGACAAATAATCCAAAATAAAACAGACGACTTAGAAACGTAGATACGAGTTATCTTCTAAGATGACAAAGCTAAGTCTAAATAAGATAAATGACTAATGACAGTATGGCCTAAATGTTTTCATACAAGACAAAATGAAGATGAGAGGGACACATTGTAGTCCAACGCCAAATGCTTTAGAAAGGAAAGGCACAGGTGTAGAAATGTCTTTAAAAGTTGCAGGGTGAAGTTGCAATTGTTACATCTAAAGAGTGTCTTTAAGAAGTATTAAAAGTAAACTATTAGAGAATTGCAGAATGCAGAAATTTATCAGCGCCATCTCTAGCATCATTAGAGAATGAAGCTGCCGATGCAAAGTGCATAAGGTGAGCGTACACAGCTATTTTAGCTTAAGGTCTTTAGCTCAATTCATCAGCTGTTGCTCTTGAAAATTAATACAGAAAATGCAGAAGGGCACTTCATAGCAAGAATTAGGTGCATGGGAAACTACTGAAGAAACTTAATTTAAGCAAAAACTACTATCTACAGAAGTAACCTATGTAATAACTGCAAGTAAGAATCAGCTTATGTATGAATGTGAATATAGGATAGAGGCAAACGAGTGTAGATGAGATATCAGAAAGTTCCAGGAAACAACATGGATGAAGTCACTTCAAACTCATAAGTAATCGCAATATTGCAGGGCAAAGAGTAATCATATTGATCATCTGTTTACTATCAAATAGAAGACCACTTCGATCTATGGAGTGACGAAATGTGTAAATAGTTAAAAACCAATGCAAAATCTAAGATGATAATTGAATGGTTGGGGCTATCAGTTAATCAATCAATCGGTTGAATTAAAGAATTGCGATAGAATAGCAAGTGAATCGACAGACTTCAACTTATTAGCTTTTCACATTTACAAAACCTGAAGCCAAGTGGAAAACCTTTTGTTGCTTATGCCACCAACGAAGTGATTGAGTAATGAAGATGCTGTCTCTTTAGTACAAGCAGATGATTTATGTCTATGTCTTCAATTTAACAGATCACTGTCTATCAGATAGAGACTTGTCATGCTTGTCATGACAGTTCAATCTGTATTTCTCACAATTTGTAAACTCACCAAAAACAGAATTGCGTTTCACTTCAAGGAACGAATAGGTTGAATTGGATTGTAGGCGCCAAAATCAAGTCTAGTTTTCTAGAATAGTTTCAAATCTATTCCTCAATACCAAAGCTGCTATTGACATAAGTAAATCCTGGAAATGATTGTACGTTTTTCTTGTTGCTGATAGTAGAGTAAGGACTACATTGCCTGTGAAAGACGTTAAAATGACGGATATATGAAGAATGTAGAAAGTCAATAAGGTCCATAAAATTGAGACTAATTTTACCTGTAGGGTTATTTTTTGCAAACATCCAGCCCATTTCTTTGATATAAACTTGGTAAAGCAATGCTTGGGCTTCAATGACTTCTGATTCGCTCGTCAGTTTGGAAATTTCCCATGGTGCATACAACGAATCAGTTTTTTCTTCTATGTATGTTTCTAAAAAGGAAGATGATAACTATCAAAACTACGACACAGGATGCAAACCATAACATAGTTGTCTTTTCTAGTTTAATTCTTAGGATCATTTTTGCTGATGTAGATAAATAGACCTTGCACAAAATATGAAATACGTGCATAGATTTTTATGATGCAATTGCAGAAGTTACAAAGTGGAAGAGTCTGTTTTATATCCTTTATACGGGACGCACGGAATTAGCAATAAAGGAATCATTTGCTACGTAGCTAGATAGACTCGTTCAAAGAAAGTATAGGAAAGAAACTTTCGAAACTCTAAGCATAATTCAGATGAAATTTCCCTATGGCCAGAGATGCTGGAATAATGATAGGGAAAAGGAGCAGAAGTTTGCAAGAGGACACTTTATTTGCACTGTTTAACACACAACAACCATATATGTAAATTAACGAATAAGATGCAAATAACCGGGGAAAACAATCTTAAAGTCATGGTTGAAGATTCAAAAATTATATAACTACATTTTTATATCAAACTACGTCATCCAAAGTTTCACACTTATAGCGCAAAGATAGCACTTTGCTCCCTCTGTACCTGTCTTTCGAATGCAGGAGGGCAGTGGTGGTGCCAAGGGGGGCTTCCCCACCTCTCGGCAAGATCAATTTTCTAATTCGTCCAAAATTTGATGAGGAAATGTTAGGATTTCGTTGAGGGACATCCAGCAAGATTTTGAACTGGGTGTGGCAAGATTTTGAATTGCGTGTGGCAACCAAATCGAGTTGATAATTTTAGGGCATGACACCCAAAATCTCCCCAATCTGCGAAGGTTGGAGCAGTTTCTAGAGTAGGGATGCTGCTTCTCCATCACCCCTACTGCAACGCCCCTTTCTCTACAATTATATTGATGTTTATAGTTATTGTTGTACAAAAACTAGAATATGTTACATGTTCTTAAATTCTTAGCCTCTACGTCATAAATTGGCTAACAAATCATTCTACGTCACTCTTTAAAATATCCCAAATGTGTGAAAACGTCCAGTAATGCAGTGCATTCTTATGTTCAAAACTCAAAGTTCAAGGGCAAGGAGATTGACACAGCAGCTCGACTAAGATGTAAAAGAGATGCAAGGACCAAATTCTCTATGGCACGATACATTGATAGATACAGTAGCATATCGAATGTGCATACTGCCAGTCAATTATCATGGGTTGAATGCAAAATTTTAATATTATTTAACTGACTTGTGATAGATAGAGTGACCGTAGAAATATCCTCGTATGCTATCAATTGAAGCAAGCTATGGAATGAAATGAGGACATTACAATTTCCTATGAATAAGTTCAATTAAAAGTTTACGACGTTCCTGCATTAGAGTATAGAAATGGCCCATCACAATCCCAGTGATTACGAGAAAGTGTGTACTTCAACACATATAGTTGAGACATTCTGTTTTGAATTGATTTGTCAGACAAATCAGAGGCTAATTTAAAGTAGAACCTTTTAAACTTTTATTTGACAGAAACAGGCCAAAGTGATAACAGAGAAAGCCCCAAACATATCCTTACTCAAGTCAGCTTTGGTAGTTCTTGTGCTTATGCTAATAGTTGTGGGCCCACACTCCCAATTTCAGTTGGGCCTGCTTCCTTTATTTTGTAGATTCAACGGGAAAGTGCTCTCATTAGCATCCAAAAGTCTTCCAAACGAACAGACCATCTATCTTTTCAGCCATGCACAGTCTAACAGCAATAATTCCCACTTCAAATTAAAAAAAGCTGTCGATTCAAGCCCCATTAAATTGCTAGTTTTCTATGCCAGGTTTTGCAATCTAAAATCCTGATTTGCAACCAGCATTCTCTTCAATACACTATTGCTACCAAAAGTTTTAATTTTTGAACGGCATATAGATCTTTGGTGGATCTCAGTACATTCATTGTAAAAGTGCCGAGACTGTATCTACCGACAATGCGATAAATGACAGACGTTCCAGATTGACTGTGAATAAACTAGACAAGCCCTTAAAGTTGTTTCCAAACTCAGAAAAAGCCAATTACAACTCAAGCCATTATTGCTTAGTAGAACCTGAACAGCAGATTGCGTAGGCCGAAATCTGTTAGAGGTTGTCGTTGAATAATTTTTTCATAAATAATAAAGTTATCTACAGGATAGGCAGCCTTCCCCCTTTCTCTGTTAACATCTATGTAAACATTGAGAATTATCTTTCCGTTTAATTTATCTTATAAGGATATGACCATATTTGCATACAGACGCCCACTTCCCCGTTAGACCCACTGTTAAACGCCCAAAACTGTAGGTGTAAGATAATTACATACAGAGATAAGTTGCGTGACTTTCCCTAATAAGCAGCTAAAACCTCTTTCAAGCATATTTCCAAGTAAATCAAAGAGAAATCATTGGAGAAATAAGAAACTACCCATTCATATATCTTAGTATGAGTGAAGGATAGCGTTCCGTTGCAGTATGCACAAGTGAAGTTAGAAAAGTAAAATGTAAAATAGAAGACTTATCAACGGAAAACTTCCATAATGTCTCTGAAAGCGAGCTTTGTATTCGGCCTCAATGAAGATTGATTTAAAGGTCAAAACTAGACATAGAGTTTGTGACTCAGAGTATAATTTAGCAATTTACACATACACCATTAGTAATATTGAATAAGAACTTACAACAAAAATTATAGTAATAAAATATTGGAAACATAGAAATAGTGATCCCACCACATACTTATCTATTCGCAGAAATTATGTACGAATTATTGAAAGAGATCTCTGGCAACGAAAATTCAACCACGATTCATTGAAGTTGTGGGGGAGAATCTATGATAATACTTACTCAACCAACCCCATTCACGTAAAAATAAATACCAAATTAAATGGCACACAATTAGATTTAAATTCTAAGCCCACAACGCGAACGCAATGGGTGGCGTGTATTCTCTTATGTGCTACAATGCAATTCACTGCCACAAAAAAGTCATGCAAAAATCAACATACTACTGATAGGCTGTCTTTCTTCGTAGAATTCTAATTCAGGATCTCTAATAGCCATGACTGCTGCAGAAGCGTATCGTCTGCTCTGTTTCATTGCTTGCCTTGCAATGCGTAATAGATATGACGGGCTGATCATGTTCAATTCTGACGGCTGACACAGTTTAAAAAATGGGACACTCTGAATCATAGCTTGTCACAACTGTACTAAATCCTTATCGACGTGCAGATCTTTATATCATCCAGGTCAAGGGCTCTAGCGTATGAGACAATGAGCACGAATGCCCACTACATGCATGGCTAAATACAGAAATGGAAAGCCACAAACTTCGAGACAACCAAATTGAACAATTCCAAGCTACTTTACAACGACAAAAGCATCGCCAACAATACAGTGTTGTATTGTTTCAAATATTACGCAACTTGTGCTAGCCTACGTCTTTTGTGTCATTTGATTAAACCATACAAGAGAGGGCGCTACATTGACCATAAATCATCTATCTGGCCAGGGAAGATATCAATTCAATGACATAACCAGGAATTAATGAAATTAAATTTTTGTAAGGTGATGTCATACATTTGCCTTATTATATAAAATACTTGTAATTCAAAGGTGAGCCAATTTCCACAAATGTTATGTGTAATGAGCAGAATAGGGAAATCTCCAGTTTATCGGAATTCATCCTGTCTCCAAATTTGCAGGGGCATGACAAGCTTATCGATGGTGCAACTTCTTATTTGGAATTCGATTGCTACCTGCTTAATCAAGATACCTAGAACAGAACTATTGATATTTGTCTTCTTGTATCTCTCAGATTCTCCCCATGACTTTTTCTAAATAACTGAGCTTTGAATTCCTTTGTACAACCAAAGGCAAGCAAATTGGTAGGTAGATTGTAAGTAAGTAGGTTGTAGGTAGGTAGGTAGGTAGGTGGTAAGTAGGTAGGTAGGTTGTAGGCAGGGGCGGCGCCAGCCATCACAAACTGGGGGTTTATGAGGCACGCCCTAAATTATGACGTCATATGTTTGCCACACCCATATGAAAAGATTGCTTAGAAGTCCCTCATTCCAACCATAAAATTTTCTCATTGAATTGGGGAGAATTAGAAAATAGATCTTTGCGAGAAATAGGGGGGGACTCCCATGATGTGGGTAGGTACGTAGGTTGTAGTTTATACTCAATCGCATGACAATATATGGGTGAAGTTGGAGTGTATTATAATGAAAGTGCTTTCTAAATAATGTAATGATTTAGAACTGCGGAAAATCAAGCGATTCATGTATTATCAAATAAACTGATAATGAAAATCCACAAAAACTTAGAGTTTCTTGGGCGCAGTTAAAGTGCAAAAATCGCATTTGAGCATCTATTAAAATTTATTGATTAGTGCAAGTGCTAACTGTTGCTGCTAGGAACCATAGTCATTGCCATGACTACTGCACAGGCAATCCCAATAACGAAAAATTCACATAGAAGTAGAAACATGAAGGGATGACAATCTATTCTGCTTTACGAAATTGGACCACCAAATCAAAAATAATTAACTAAGATGAGATGTAAAAAGATTTTCATTACAAGGAAAGACATTAAGAAGAGTTGAGATGAGAATTTGTCATCTTAATAAAAAGACTTTAATATAGGTTTAAATGTCATCTGTACAATGAACAAAAGGACAGTAAAAACAGGACTAAAGTCAGATGGCTGGGGTGTAAGTCAGGGTGAAGGAGGGAATATTTTGCAAAATCATGCGATGAGACATTGAAGATCTAATCTGTTAAATAATGACCTTGACAGAAGGATTTATAAGGAGAGAAGTAAGGAGAGAAATATAAAGATGAGGCTGAGGAGAATGGCAAGGAAGGTGAGAAAGGTGAGGAGAAAGGTGAGGAAAGAGATGAGGAGAGAGGTGAAGAGAAATTTGAGGAAAGAGGTGAGGGGAAAGGTGAGAAAAAAGATAGTCAAATCTGCCAAATAGGCACTCATAGCAGGTTTCCCTGTCAACCAATGAGTTGGCTTTCGTTATACAAAGAAAAGGCATCTCTATATATTTTAATATCGGAACAAAATTTCATGGTATGGAGAGAAGATGAAGTCAATAAATCAAGGATCTGGTATAAAATTAAAAAGATAGGATTAAGGTAAAATCCCACCAGGTTTCAAAAAATTTATTATGGGGGCTACAATTGCAATTCAATTGTACTACGTCAAAACCTGCCTACATGACTATCAACAGGAAGATAAAATAAAACAACAGACATTTCATGAATGCTAGCTAAAACGACAACAGCTTAACACTCTCCTGTAGCTGTGTCATTAGTGTTGTAGTACTTTCAAATTGGTCATGGTTTTTCTAGAGCAGACGACAGAGTTCGACTTGAATGGGAAATTTCTGCGCTTATTACGTTAAGACTCCAACAATACATTGGGAAAGATGCTGAGATGGACTGATAGATTATGAATTATAGTGACAATGAGAAACCAGTAGTATCGAGCACATGAGCGGAGGAGGAATGATAAACAACCATATCAGCCATTGATAATGCATGAGACCATGCAAGAAGTAACTGCGAAAGTAAGCTTGCACTCATTAATAAGGTATCTTTCACCCGTTATGTAACGCCTCTGACAGAGAGGGAGGATACCTCGATTTGTTACGACATTCTTACAGTATTGTTACGGTATTGTATCTTTAAGGTAGGGGGTGGTGCTACAGTGCGTTACAAGAGAGGAAGGGAGGGTCTTAAATACGTATTAGGGTTACATAATGAGTGAATAGCCCCTAGTAAAAAGTCAAGTGAATCTGAAAATGCAAGTTGGAAAAATGTTGTTTGAAAACCGCAAAAGTTACCACAAACAGCCATGGCTGGACTACAAAAAGCCTCAACTTTGATGCTAGCGTCCGTTTCCTACAACATACAAAAATATTGCTGAAATTATCAATCATTTCTCTCTTTTCAAATGATAGCGGCATTAATCTGGACAACAAGATTCACTTACACAATGAATTGTAAGATTCCTTTTGGGGTGCTAGCTTTTCGTGTGGTAACTAGTGCCACGCCCCTTGGGGTTCAACTGGGTCGTCTTGTCTCAGCGCAACAAGAAATCAATTGCAAAAACTACAGAAACTACAGGCGGAGTCAAGCAAGTGTTCTTTGAAAAACTACTGATAGGTTAATAACCAGTTAATAATCGCAATATCATATTTGTTTATTTAGTGATTTGTAAAATGGTCCAAGAAAGGGTGAGCCTTTAAACTTGATACTTCTTAATAACAATCCCGCGCTACTACAGGAGAACTGTCATTACAATAAAGCTCGTCACAAAGGGCAAAAGAGTCAACTTCCGGGTCAGATCTATGCAGGAAAGAGTTCTGAATTCACAATGTTTCCCTGTGGACTACATGGAGATTAAGAAGATAAAAGGGGATGGGCTGCTAAGCTTTATGAACTCTGACAAAACTGAAGGTAAAGTTACAAATTATATATGACAAACAATGGACAAGAAATGTACTATGCTTTGTGCAATACATGACTTTCTTTGTTAGATGACGGTAATCTAATGACAAAAATGTCTCACTAGTTTAGAAAGCAGTGTAAATGTTATCTGCAAGATTACCCACATCCTGAAGGTAGTACCGAGTTATCACGATTGATCCAGCCTGGAGCATAATAGTAATTAGACAACTTGGTACGAAATCTGAACAAATAGCTAGGGAAATTTAAATAAGTAGGCATATATACATAAATAGTTATAAATAAAAATAGCATATAAAAATATTCAAGAAATATGTGTTAATAAGTTAATAAGTTAAATTAATAATATGTGAATAGTATATACACTGGCAGATCTAGGGGGCCAAGGAGCCATGTCACCACCAATAGTAAAAAAATGTGTTAAGAAACTTACCACATGGAAAATACAATAAAATGAATCAGATGTCCCCCCCCCCCAACAAA
>OLMO02000262.1:19093377-19107090 GCA_900291935.2 Cassiopea xamachana
GTGTGTGTGTGTGTGTGTGTGTGTCTGTCTGTCTGTCTGTCTGTGTCTGTGTGTGTGACACAGGTCCGTAGTCATGGGGTGGAATGGGGTGGCAAACGCCATCCCTGTGTAAAAAGATGCCAGCTTCTTGCCACCCATGGGTACTTTTTGCTTTTTACTTTTTCTTTGGAGCTAAAGAAAGATCTGCTAAACTTTTGGATTTTGGAAAATTTCTGACATGCTAGTAAGCTCAATCTTTTCCTGCACACAAATTATCCATTCAGTTTTAAAAACATAAAATATAAAATAAGCTCTCAGATTTTGCACTACCTGACTCCTCCAGGACAATTTTGCCACCCGTGAAACACAGGCCTAGCCACAAGCTTGTTATGACAGCTGCTAGCTAATGGTGAATTTCTTCTGTAAGCTTCAAAGTTTGAGGAGAAAACTGCATTTTGAAAGGTAAAGGCATAAAATGCCAATTGAACTTACCATGTCATATGTCATAATATTAGCAAGGAATCGTAGCCTAAGATTAAATCTTAACAAAAGGAGAACGATGGAAACCATAGCCCTTTTGCAGTAATCCACATAGATTACAAGGGGTGCGGGAGGACAATCAACTTTTCTGGGCCTTTTTCAAAATAAAATATCTTGTCCATATACATATGAAGTTATATACAATGTATCAAACCAATTACAGTTTATTCATAGTCACAGACAATTAGATTGAATGGGGGGGGGCAGGCATGGAAATAGAATCAATGGATCAAATTGACAATGTAAGGCACTTCTATGTATAATATTCGTGAATCATTGGAGAGAAGGTATCCCCTGTATATCCACTACATTCGGGCATGATAGTCTTCTTTTATATAGTAGCTTCGCATAATTTTGACGGACTGTATTATTTTTTCTATCTCAAATCAAACTTTATGCTGAAGGATAGGTCTACTATGATATAGCAACATATGAGAAACAGTCTGTTGGTACTACAGAACTTTACTACAGCACGAAAAAGCGACAACACTCTTGGGGCAATTAGACGCATCCTATTACATGTAACCGCATCGGAATTATATATTTCGGTTAACATTTAGGCAACTATCCGACGTTTTCATTCTCTGACGAGTGTCGGACGAAAAAAGCTTTTAAGTATGTCAAAAGAATGTTCCCCCTTTTTCGTGCATTAAAGAAACCCAAAAATTAGCCATTATAAGCTTGCGGTAATGAAAGTACAGTTTGAAGAAACGTGGATCTGTTTTTGAATTTTAGGAATGCACAAACTACCACAAAACAGACCTGAAGAAGAAGATTGTAGTTCAATGCTAAGGCAACGTATATCCACGGTTGTAAATCAATGGTTCCACACACACGCACAAATAGACACGACACGGATATCGCTAACAGTTATTTTCCTGCCTTGAATATTAGTGATGTAACTTTGTTCCTAAATGAAGTTGTCATGGAAACGCCTATCTCCATTTGGCCTTCAATTTCACATTTCCGCTAAAGGCATTGGTAATCCCTGGGTAGTTAGTATTTTCCTCCCTTGAATATTAAATGATGTGATTTTGTTCTGAAATGATGTTTTTATGAAAATTCCTGTCACGATGTTGCCTTCAATCTAGCAATTTCCGTCAAAGGTATATTCCCACCATAGTTGAATTTATTTTCCATGGTAATCTTCTAACTATGGCAACGAATGCAGCTTGCTTGGAGCTATCAATTTCCGAACGAACAAAAAGTAAACTGTTAGTTAAATGTTATGAAAACTATATAAAAATAGACAATGAACTAAAAGGGATGGAAGAGGAGCATAGTTTTATACAAAAATGTTATAAAACAATCACTTTTATCCAACGTCGTTGTGTATAAATTCTTTCCATGACAGGATCTTAATCCGTACGTTTTTGTAAAACATGTTTTTGTTTCTCATTATTTACACCTCATAGCTAAAACAAATACTTATATTCCATTCACAATTTTTTCCAATATTAAAGAAGGTCAATCTGATCCTTTAAAAAGCACTGTTTAAACTTTCGCTTCTCTGTGCTTTTGAAGAATTGCCTGAAAAATGATAGGCTTTCCTTTTACCTGCAAGTTCAGATTGCTATCTATTTGCTTCCTACCAAGAAACCTGTTTCAATCCTGCAGTACTTTCTAAAGTACTTCACTGCACCCTTCACGAGACTGCAAATAAAAGCTGTTTAAGAGAACTCTTTAGCAAGAACTATTCACGACAGAAAAATAAGCCTTTTAGCAGAGAATTTTAGCTTTCAAGAACATGCCAAATGCATCGCTATTAAAGACCGGTCATTGTTTATGCCTTAGGTTGGGACTAAAGAGAAATATATATTTGGGTAATTATTTATGTTACCCAACCTTGTGTACTATAAAAATAATAGCTACCCAACCAATAAAGAGCTATTTAAAACTTGCTACCCAACCTTTGAGAGACAATGAAGCAAAATGCACATACAAGGCTGCCTGAAAAATTGTTTACCAACCTACTGTATTTCTCTTCAGCCCCAGCCTGAGGCATGCATAGTGAGCGGCCCTTTACATAGCTAATACCTAGAGCACATCCCCATCGTTTACGAAGATATTGAAGCAAGGCCTCAAGTATAAGTTTCATTCCTTTTAATGTCAAATGTGAGGACAATATCGTTGCTATGACTACAAAAGAGTTGTAATGTTGCTAATAATGGTCTACATTTCCATGACTTTTATCCACGAAATCTGCGTCGGTTAGCTGCGAGTTTCATTTTAATGGTAACTAGTAGTTATTCTGTATTTAAGTTGTATGATCCAATTTCACAGTGGTCAAAAAGCAGGTCTACCTGCAAAAGGAATGAATGAGCATTTTTCATTGCAAGCTTCCAACTCCCCATGTTATATCGTACTGACATAGCGCAGGACATGGAGATTGAAAGCCTTTGTTGAGACATTACTTCTCAAGGGCCTAGAATTAACACATCCTCCTCCTCAGCCGCATATTTTTCAAAACCAACTATTCTGATCGTAGCACTTCTAGCAGTCCAATTTTCAACCTCCATGCAATACAATATTTTATCAAGCTTTGATGTTCTCCTTTTCTAGACAAAAAGCATATTTCCACATTGTACTTACTCCTCTTTTTTACTTCTCTTCTATTACATACACCTCTTGTTTTCTTAGAACAAGAAATGACTTGGTGGTTTAAGGTAGAATCTGATAGGGTGGGAAGTAGCTTTTAGGATAACCAATAGATATTCTCGCCAATACTAAACCGAAATCTTTTGCCAGGCATAAGACCAGCTGAAAAATTGATGTTGTAGCTGGTGAGATTATAAAAACAAATGGATAGCGAAAGCCATCAAGAAAAAGAATATTCTCTGCTGAATGCAAGAAAGTAGCAGTTTTTTATTCCAATTCTCAAATTCTGCCTTCAGATAAAGGCATGAATTGTGACCATAGCTTAGTTAGAGCCTAAGAATTGGAGAAGAAAGAAGGAGTAATATTGATGTCTTGGCTATAAAAATAGCTTCCCATGAATATAAGTATAAGAGAGGGTTGGCAGGGGGGCAGCAGCCCCCTTAGTTGGGCAGAAATATGCTATATTCGGGCAATTTTCCTGAAAGAACAATGAGAACTTCGGGCAGCTTCTGTGACTGCTCTCCAAATCGCCTTACTCAGTCGGGCAGAAATCTTACAGCCCCCTTTAATTTGAAGCCCTCCTACACCTATGCCCATTAATAATATAAGTAGGCCTATAATTTTTGTGCATTGCCTAAAAACAGTAAAAACTTCTCATTGCAAAGCAAACTTCAAAATCTTCTCAATGGCATCAATATTGCTACCCAGTAAAGTGCTTGGCTTTTAGCATATATTAGTATCTCCAGCAGACATTTTGACATCGTAATTGCTTGGAAGCGAAGAGATCTGGAGTGCTAGTGAATGCAATAGAAGTATGAAAAAATTTCATGGCTAGCTTGATAAAATGAAATTGAAAATGCTGACTCATGGTGCAAATGATTAATCAGCAAAATCCAAAGTAATTTGAAGAATTTGTTGATCCCGCAACCCATTATGGCTAAGACCTAAAACTATTCTACAAGTAAAAGTAAATAATGCAACAACTGATACTGTTTCAGATTTTCCCCATTTGCTGCGCTTCTATCTCAAAGGCGGTCAGTATTTACTGATAGGCCAATCTACTGTTTCCAATTTCATTATGAGAAAGTTTGTTGCATTCAAAGGTTAATCTGTAGTGGTTATTTTTGTTCTTTAGTGCTGTCTCCAAATTCAATTATTCCCGGAAAGAAAATTGCACTTTCTTATCTTTTCAAGTCGCAGAGTCATAAACAATAATTTTCTAAGCAACTATATAAAGTTGGCACTACAAAGCTAGTAGATAAACTATTATATAAGCAATTTCAATTATAATTAGGTCATTGTGTGATCTTGATTCTTTGAAAATGGAAAATTCAATGCACGAATTAGTTTTCATGGAGTCTGTGAGAGAAATTTAGATGAGAAACTGTTTGGCAAGGAAGCAGATAAATGAAAATAAAGGGAAGCTGAAATCGTGAACAAGCTAAGAAAGTTTAAATATTGGGCATTATCAACATGTAGACGAAAATAGCATTAAATTGCACATCACAGTAGGTGGGTGAATGATTTGAGAACGCAAATGGGTAAACAGGTGGTACTATATATGTTGCTTGAAAAGGCATAATAAGTGAGAAACCCTAAGCACCTTTGTCATTCAGTTTGCAAAAAAGAGCTAAAGGCTCCCTCAATGTGTAGTGAGTGGTGGGAAGCAAATATTTACGCTTTCTAGCGATTTAGCGTGCTATCAACAGAAAATATCGCGCGACATTTAAAGTACTTCCTTTGAACATGTGGTGGTTCCATTCTTCAATGGCGGCTTATGAGCAGTAATTTTATGTATAGCAAATTTTCAAAAAGCTGATCTTGGAGCTTCAAGAACATTGTTCAGTTACGATTAACCTAGGAGTTAGCAACTCTTATCGTGTAGCAACTTCTGCAACCAACATAGTGGGTGGGAGATTTGTGATACCGTGATTTGTCAATAAAACGCTATTTGCAGGACATTGCGAAAACGTTTAATTAAAAGCAGAGAAGTAGTAACTCCTTGATTTTATTATGAGTTATGGAAATTGGCCTTATTATGTCTACTCTACAGCCAAGGTGGTCTCACTACGTCAGCGTTGCAAGAACGCTCACCATTTGAGAACTCACAGGATGCGTGCGAGCACACATGACGTAGGGCAGGCTTCCGCAACTAGCGGTGCGTACCGCTAGTGGCGCATTTGGTCACATAAAGTGGCGCGCAGCAATGGTACGGAAAAAGAGAGAGGAAATAGGAAACGAATTACGTCTTCAACTTTTAGATAATACTAACTGTGAGCGTTTTTCCCGAGCTTAAAACTTTTGCAACTATGGCACCACACTTGCATTATACTTTACAACTGAGGTGGAGGCACCTCAGGAGGCAAATATAGCTTTTAACTATGGAGCTTCTTTCTTGCTAAAATTGCCCAAATTGCGCCTAGCAAATTTTAGTTTAGAAGATGTGACTTGGGGAATGTTTGATGTTGAGAATCACATTGTAAAAAATAAGAATCTTCCAAGTCAATTAGCATCATCTACTAGTTGCAGGAGAAGCAGAAATTGACATACTAATATAGTTTTGAGAATCAGATTTCTAAGAATGATGTGTATTAGTGTGCACATTTTGGATTTCATCCCGAACACAGTGGATAATAGAGCGGTTCTGTTCTCGAAAAAAACCCAAAGCAACAAGAGACCACACACTAAAGGAGCTTTTCAAAAGCTTCAACTGAATCCTCAAATAGCATCGCATGTGTCATATTTAATCTACAAAGTATTACTGATTATTTTCAAAGCTAAGACTAATGATGTTTGTATGTTATTAACACGATAGGAACTACAATAAGCAAGCAATCGAAGCGCACACAGGTCACTCTCGCGTCGGAATGCTGTCAATATGGTATGTAAAGTGGATATAATGCTATAAGTAAATGCTACTTATTTTCAGTATTAACTTCATTTGAACCTACTTAAAAAAAGTAAGATTGTTCAACAATTTATGAAGGAAATCGGTTCAAAATTGGATCTACAAGATATAGAATGATATGTCGGTGATTGAATCGTAATTCGCCACGAGTCGTCATTCCTAAGATGATCAACGAGTACTGTAGCAAAGGTGAGAGCAATGCCAAAATCAGATGAATGCAATCATTTTGTTGCTTCAAACCAATGTATAGCAGAAATGTACAGATTGATATAAAATTGATTACGAATCATTGGTGGCAAGAGCATTAGTGCTTTGTTCACTTAAAAATGAATTATACAGTTAAGATCTTACTTAGAGAGCAATAATGAAGCTGAAAGACCACACAACATTCAAGGCATGTTGACCAAGAGTTCAAACACTTTTGATTCCATTAAACGACAAAAACTGATCCTACATCAATGTTTTCTAAGCAGTAAATAGTATGTTCTTTATAGTCAGATAGTACACGAAGAAACACGACAATATTTTTTAATTTGCAAGACATGTTTCGGTCTGTTCATGACACCATCATCAGTTGAATATAGTAAGATTTACCGTTAGAATATATAATAACACAACATTATCAATCGAGTATATTAATAGAAAAGAAGAACGAAAGCAACGAAAAAAGAACGAACGCTAAAAACTCAGGGAAACGTTATAATGCTGTAACTGCTTATTTAAATTAGGTCTTTCCCACATGATATGATATTCTTTATGCTTTAACTCTATCTATCTTTTCTAATTCCGTGCAGTGATGCCACATTTGACCCATTAATACTTTTTTCTAGGCAAGTGTAAGGCCTAAGTTCCTTAGCAAAGTAGAAGACTTTCTCGACAGGAAAAAGCCAAAATTGTTCCAATGTAAGGCCACTTGCCAGAATCATACAAGATTAATGTAATCGAGGCTTAATAGAACGTGATTTGTAATGTAAAAGAGAAGAATTAATGTTTCTCTAGTCAAGGATGGAACCTAGCATTGCAAACTGGAGGATTTATTGAGGCTACACCCTTTAATGACCACGCCCTTTGATTGCCACACCCATTTAAATGCAAGGAAGTGACTATCTTACTATTTGAGTGCAAAGACGAGCAACAAAAGACTGGAAGAAAGAGTGATAAAAAGCAATTGTATGAAGGGCTGGACTTTGCTTGAGGCTCCTCAACTCACCCTAACATTTTTTAATTGAATTTGAATGGATTAGAAAATCGATCCGGGATAGAACTGGAAAGGGACTTGTCTCCTCCTGATGCAACTACTGGCCTTAGTAAGGATTTGCTGCTTTTGAGTGTATCACTGTGTACCGCGTACGTCTGGTATCGATATAAGTTTTTCGATAGTTTGAATTGCTGTGAACGGCTCCAACGATTGGTGATCCTATTGCTGGACTACCTGTCTCTACACAACTGCTATTGGATTGGTAGAATAGAGTACGCGCTTATACCAACGATCTGGATCTTCACATTTGCTGGGATTGCTTGTACATGTTCCTTAAGGTCGGTGGAATCGTTGAGATCACTGGAGTCGTTCAAAGTGATTCAGATGATCGTAGTGATTACATGAAAGCCAGTCTTTGGTTCTACCAACTGTGTATAGTTGCACAGGACGCTCCCAAGCGTGCGACTCTACATGGAGTTGTACGCTAATTACTGTACCGTACTGTTAGGATTGGGTGTCATTCTCATCAGGATCGGGTGTCATTCTCATCTTGAATATAACATCAAAGTAGCA
The DNA here is from genome assembly GCA_900291935.2 of Cassiopea xamachana. Taxonomy (NCBI): domain Eukaryota; kingdom Metazoa; phylum Cnidaria; class Scyphozoa; order Rhizostomeae; family Cassiopeidae; genus Cassiopea; species Cassiopea xamachana. The sequence continues at coordinate 19,101,174 of OLMO02000262.1, forward strand.
CCACTCTCTGCATTTAAATTTCAACTGTCTATAGATTCAAAGGACCAGGTTATTTTCCACTTAACTTTCAGCTGTCGTTATAAGAGAGAAAGTAAAATAAAGAAATACTTTGAATTATCTGGTTCAGTTGGAACTAGATTTATTTTCCCGGCCACCCAGACAACCGTTATATATGAATCCAATTAAGTTTTAAACACGATTCCAATTGCCAAGTCTTTAGAACTCCCCGCCAAATTACAAGCTGTAATCGCCCGTGCAACACGAAGCAAGATTTCATTGGTGAATTAAAATTTGTGGTTCAAAAACAGATGTTCATTTATCAAAGTGTATTGACAATTTTTTAATGAGCTCTAGTTCAGTAATCGTTGAAGTTAGCTAAGTTTGTTTGTCGTACTAAAAAAGAATTTAGCTGTGTTTTTCAAGATCAACACCATTTGGCTGTAACTTTATTGAGACAGGGTAACTATAGTGCTTAAATCGTGTCCATCTTTACCTGCAGCAATTCCTGTCCAAGAGGAGAGAACCGAAAAGAATGTCTTTACCATTTACGTTTGATTAGGACATGATAACTAGATAAGGGAGACGTATACCATGTTGCAATTGAAGTCTTTTTAGTGTTTCAAATGAAGACTGAACTGATAGACCATTGGCTACGGGGAGTAAATAGATCAAAATCTATTTAGGCAACACTTAAGCTTGAAAATTTTGCTTCAAGATAATGTTCACCGTTTCTGACTAGCTCAGTATGTAATCCGCTAATAATTGTAAATTACTATAAATATTGTGTGATTTGGGTATCAACAACTCCCATACATTTGTTTCAACATCAACTTAGTTACATTTAGCTGAGTTTCCCTTTCTATTGTCATCGATGACTGCTGGTACATGTTGGAATGGACACATTCTTAATTGCTGATTGTACCTTCTTGTTTTCAAGCTTCATTCTGTCTTATTTTTACTGCCTTATGGAAGACTTTCCAGAAGAAAACAAATGCATTCATCGAGTTCTATGTAGCTGCTATGGTTTCAGGCCCGTAGCCATGGGTTGAAATGGGGCGCCAGCTTGTTGTCACCTCTGGAAGAACGTTTTTAAAATCTATGTTGCTTCTTTTTCTTTGTAGCAAAGGAGAGATCTCCTGAAATTTTGATTGAGCTCCACCTTGATCTTTGTGACAGACTAGAAAGTTCAGTTTTCTCTGGACACTCATCATCCATTTGATTGTAATAACATAATGTATGAAATAGTCTCTCAGGTTTCGTACCGCGTGACTCTTCTGAGAAAATTTTGCCACCCCTGAAACACAGGCCTGGCTACGGGCTTGTACTATTTCCATTTTGCTTAGCAACAGGGACTACGCCAGAGAATTTCTTGGTTGTAAACCAAGCCTCTGGTTGGCAAAAAAGGCATTTTAACGTCTACACACATCGAGCAGGCAGCTGAAAATCTGCAGCAGGAGCGTCGAAACCGGGGGGGCTGGGTGGACACTTGCCCATCATTTTTGTATAAATTAGTATTTTCACAGTCTTACACATTTATCCAGAAAAGGTGCCATAGAAGACCATTTTCCACTTGTTCATGTTCCAGCAGCCACGAGCCTGATGCTGCAGCCTACTCCGCTAAACAGAACTCCGAGATTATACCTAACCTTGATGACCAAGCCATCCACTTTAAGAGTCGACTCGACGCTCCTTGTGCAGAGCAACTCGACGACTTACCATCCTTGGGGAGATGTCACACCCAATATCCTAAGCAGCATAGCCTCTGTTTTACAAACTGATGCTGTCATGGCTGCCTTTTGACGCCAAGTATTAAACACTTCAATTACATGATCGCCAACGGCCAAGCCAAAGTCAAAATCAAAGTTCTCCCGCGCCATTGGCGGTACTATTTCTAATTTTAGACGCAGTTTTGCTTGGTTTTCTATCTAAGAAAGTATGAGTATTTGTGTTGCTAAACGTTCATCTATGTAGCTGAAGTTATGCTAACTTGTAATCTCTACATTCAATGCAAGTACCTGGCATTCACTATCAACCATGGTTGTAAAGTATTGCTGAAGTATGCACCAGGTTAGAAATAGAGAGAAGGACCACCCTTCTTGCAACAATGTACTCCCATTAGTATAATTTAAGTTGTCATAGCAGGTACAATCGTTGCTGCTCTTTTAGCTGACTGTAATTGTCAAGTTCTTCCTAATGCAGAAGTTATGTTAAAGTCAGCTTCATAAAGGAGTAGTCTACTGTAGGGAAGCACATCAATTTTATCAAGAGAGTCCCAGGCCCTGTTTACATTGCTGCGGATAACATTTTGATCCGTATCAAAAGTGATACAGAATGGACTTCCATCTGCAATACTACTAGCAATCCGTAGCAAAAATGATGCGGCTAGCTGTGTCACTTTTTATTCTTCTAGCAAAAAGATCAAAAGGAATGCGGACTCTTGAAAGTCAATGCCATTTACACTGCTACGGATCATTTTTTGATCCGCATCAAGTATGATCTGTAGCAATGTTAAGCAATAGGTAGCCTCCTTTAAATGCGGGTATACGTTTTCACAATAAAGGAATAAACCGTGGTGATCAACTTGTAGCACCAAAAGTTCCTTACTAGTTTCTTTAAGTAACTGAACATTTCGCTTCTAGTGAAATTGCCGAGAAGCAATAGACAATGTTATGATTGTAAGCCTACTCACATTTATCCTACCATATTCTCAACCTTCTCATTCTTCTTATCACACATTATTCGTTATCTTTATGCTACTCACAATAATCATAATACATGAATCATCCACCATCTTACATCAACCTCACTTTCACATTAACATATATTATTCTCGTGTATTTGACTTTTTCGATAGTAGGCCATCTTATGACATCCACGTTTCTCAATTGATGTTTGATTCTATCGACTCAATCTGCTGCAATCCAAAGTATTACAGGCAATAAGCCAAGAAAGTAAAGACTGAAGCATTCGATAGCTAATATTATAGAACGTACGTGATCTTTAACTGAAAATGATTGGAAACAATTTTCCAGTTCATAAGATTTGGAAACTCAAAAATATCCAAAGATTAGAGGCTCTTTAGTGCTTTTATAAAGGTGCTTAGAGGGTACAGCCCTTTTGCTACCTTCAAATGATGATTTTGTGTTATGTTGCAGCCCGTAGTGAATGCTAGGATTTGTGGAAATTCTTCTTTACGTGCTCTTAAGTATATTATAGACGACAGTAAGGCATTTGAACAACACGTTATGCGCAGCTGGGCTCTCTTCCTGTTTTCTCTTTCGTACAGCTCATAAAAGTTCATGAACAGAAATTACTGAGTAATTCATACTAAAATAGAACCGATTGAGATAAACAAGGGTGTTTGAACTGTAGTTTTTAAATGACATTAATTTAATTAAGATGTATCAAAAAATGCTTATTGGATTATTAACTGCCTTTAGACTGAGGTATTGCTTGACCAAAAGCGAAATAACCTATTGAGTAGGAAAAAATAGTTAAGTACTTGTTTTCAACTTCTGGGTAAATTTCAAAGATAAGGCTTGTACAATATACTTTGATAATCAATGTTGCAAAGACATTACGTTCTAAAAATTATAAACCAGGCCGAAAATACAGCGGTTTGTATGGTAGGGTTTCTATAATGAAATAGCCATTTTTCATCCAATTTTGACACCATTCACCTAAAACTTTCAACACATGTCTATTTTGCGGTACTCCTTCACTCCATATGGCCAAAATATGAAAATTCTACAAATAGATTTTTTTGACGTCATTACTTTGGTAGTCTATTGTCTTCCCCAGAATACCCAACTATCTCATAACGAGGCTATAAGTAGCCCATACTTACACTTATAAAAAACTAAGTAAAATCAGAAGTTCCAAATAAAAATAAATAAAACTTAATGAAAAAGAAAATTAATGAGTTATCAATCTAGCAATAGCACAGCTGCAATTTCAAAGTAAGGGATAAGTAGTGCCCATTTTTACTGCTAAGAAAAGTATACTGAGACTTGTGAATGCTATAGATCAACAAATCCGATCAAGTTATTTGCAATAAAGTGCTTTCTGATATCTTTATCTTGAAAAGCGTGAAGATAATCGAAGTCAGTGGATTCCTCTTGGTATGATTTTGATGTATCAGCTTACGACAAAGATATTCTAATGTTGGACATTTTGGATGCAGGAACTGGTGACCAGAAACAGAAAGATTCAATAGGTAAATACTTTGATGTACATTTAGTTTGAAATATACAGCGGATTTTTTTGGCTTTAAAGACACGTAAAATGTGCTGAGAACGAATGAATATTGAAAGGTACATATGGAAAAGTGAAAAAAGTGAAGAAGAAAAAGTGAAGAGACGCCATCACGAGCAAAAAGAGCAACTCTGAATGCTGCTCTATAAATACAAATTAAAAAAAATATAAATACAGTTAGTAGCTCTTGGATATAAATAGAAATAAAGCAGAAATATTCATTTTTAACCTAATTTCCAAGGAAGAAACCTGACATATTGACCAATGGTGCCCAATAGTGACGTAGCCGACACGTTTTGGGGTTAGGACAACTGCTAGGAGCCCCTTGAGATCCTGAAGGGGTCCCTATGAGGTTTTCAAGACAGAAATTTTTTATTTTTTATTGTGGGAAATTAAGATGGGGCCTAATCTTTCAGAATTTCTAAGGGCCACGAGTGTCTCTGCTAGGCCACTGGTCGCTAAAGACAAGTTTGAGAGGGTTTCTCACGAGAAAGGAATGTCTTTCATGACTCATAAATTCATTTCTAGTTGCTACAAGGCCAATTGTTTACTTCTATTTTCAAATCGATTCAGTCAAGTGGAGTAAATTACAGATTATTAATTGTTAAACAGGCCGCTTTACATTGTCCATGTGTCAGGTAAATTCTATTTTCAGCCAAGTAATGGATGAATCGCATTAAATAAAATGCATTCAAAGACCTTGTTAAAAATTTTTTCACGTTGAGTAACGGACAAACTAGACATCTTCCGCTTTCGTGCTTCCTTTTGCACAAGTTTTCCTGTTTGCTCTTGTCACATTTAGCTAGTGATGTGCCGAGACACCGTCTGTTGGGGGGGGGGGCGTTTTGACCAATTGACCAACTATTGTTACTAAAAAGAAGGGTCCCAGAAAATACTATTGCCAACTCTCTTGTAGCATGGCTATCTTTTGACCAACTTTCTTGCAAATATGAAAATATTGGGGGGTGCGATGCTCACTCCCACGCCCCCAAGTCGGCACATCCCTGCATTTTAAAATCGAACAAACTTCTACAGCATTTCTTCTATCTTGCATAATCCTAATATTTATTGAGAAGAGTACAGTATAATTCGGATGTATAGAACTCTAAAGGATCTGCTGATTTGGTATGTTATATCCGAAATACGTTATAAAAGAAGAAAACTAATTTTTAGCAGCACATTTTCTACAGTTGGTATAAAATACACTTTCCCTACTAGCTACAATGGCATCAGCCAACATTAACTGATTAAATCCAACTTCAATTACTAATATACACATGTGATCAAACAGCAAAGGATAGCAAAAAAAGAACACTTCATAATTTACAGTTGCAACTTTCCCCTTTCCAGCTCATTATTATCTTTTTGAATGCTGCCACATTAGTATAAGCTGTTGTATCCTCACTAAGTGCATTCCAAAGGATGCTACCTCTAAATTTAATCGAGTTTGCTCCATATTTTTGCGTTTTTACTTGAGGTAATACCACTAGATTTTTGGTTCTGAGATTATATTCAACTTGTTTCACGTTAAACAGGTCCCAAAGGTACGAGGGGTTTAAGTATTTCAGAGTCTTGAATACCTTTAGCATTAGCTTATACAGATTTTTTACATGGATTTTTATGCCTGCTTCTTTCATTCTCTCTCTCTCTCTCTCTCTCTCTC
>OLMO02000262.1:19107190-19117190 GCA_900291935.2 Cassiopea xamachana
TGGAGCTCCTTGTGCACGGGTACCAGTTGAAAGCTCAGAGAGAAACAGCTGCTTTGGGATGCGGTCATTCGTCATGCGCATTACATAACCAGTCCATCTCAATCTTGATTTTATCAGCAAGGCCTCAATACCAGAAATATTTGCCCGCTCAAGAACTTCAGTGTTGGTGATCCTGTCTTGCCATTTGATGCCCATGATCTTGCGGAGGCAGCGGAGATGGAACTGGTCAAGCAGTCTGATGTGCCTTCTGTAAGGAGTCCAAGTCTCACAACCATATAGGAGTGAAGTAAGTACCACTGCCCTGTAGACTGCTATCTTGGTTGACAGTTTGATTCCGCGTTCGGTCCAGACTCTTGTCCACAGTCGACCAAAGGAAGAGCTACCCTTGGCAAGACGACTGGATATTTCTTTGTCAAGACTGCAGTCTGAGGTCATGAGGCTGCCAAGGTAGGTGAACTCTTGAACATTATTGAGCTGGGTACCTTGTATCTTGATTACTGGACCATCAGCTGCTACTTGTTGCGTTGGCTGGAAAAGGACCTCTGACTTCTTTAGGCTTATTGTTAGACCGAAGTCTGAACAAGCATCTGAAAGATTGTCTTATAAAATGATAAATTAATATCCTTATACAGCACCCCGGAGTGCTTGCTTATGTGTTCTATTTAAGATAAATATTGTCAAGGGGATCCAGAGGTGAACTTTGGGGGGGCCTTTATTGTATTTTTTTATATGAGAAGTTTCTTAACTCTTTTGCTTTCTATAGAAAATATTGCCGTTTGGGGGCCATGGTCCCCAACCCCCTAGATCCGCCCCTGGAAGTTGACCAGATCACTATCCGGATAATCGAGGTTCGGATAATCGAGGATGTAGTACATTATACATTGAATAACAGTTTCGGATACGTTCTTCTGCTCAAATTTAGAAGATTTAGGCATTTGAAACTCGTGTACAATTGTGCACTTTTGATTAGAACTTTCGTGGTTAGCAACTTCAAGGTTTAAAGAAGTTCGTAGCATGTTTTTGAATAGGAAATTTCAGTGGGTTCTTTGTTTCTGACTCAATAAGTGCTTTATATCCCATTTCGTTTTTGCTAACGTTCTATCACTACTCAGATGGCACATACAAGAACAAATGCAAATGCGTGATAACTAAATTTATGTTGAGCTATACAACACAAGAGCTAGTTCCCACAGTGATGAGTAACCCATTTGTTTGGTAATAAAAGCAACTGCGCAGGTACCACAGATCTGTGAGACGGACTCGCAAAGACAACAAGCCAAAGAATCCCGTAAAGTACGATATAGCCAGGCGAGAATTTGTCCCGAGGGATCAAAAGACGAATACGGCATAACTGAAAGTACGTACTCACCAAGCACGTTATAACCGGGGTATTTCTATAAGGGCTTGCATGAGCTTTTTGCCGAAACCGACCACTGTGGTGCGTTACATTATAACCGAGTTCGTTAAAACAAGAATATAATATGTAGGGAAATTTATAGATCTTTGGTGATAGTCATGGAGAACAGCGAAAATGCATTTTAGAGATAATGTATCTGTTACATTAGGATCAAATATTTTCTTCAGTTTGAGCAAGCAAATATGAAGACATGTTCCTCTTCAAGATCCAAGAAACTCTTCTTAATTTAGAAAAGCTTCGTTATCTCATGCAGTTTCTGAATTCTTGGAAGCAGGAACATTGGAAGGGTTCCACAAAGATGCCTGTTTTACTGGGGTAGCAGGGTATGAGATGTGCTCTTTTGGCCTTTTCCTGTACACGCTTCCCTGTATTTGAATTGATGTCACTTTCATTGTTTGACATGGACAAAGATACAGATCTGTTTATTGGCAGATAATTGCAGAGCAAAGCTTTAATAATATGCTTACTAAATCTCTTCTAATTTGCATATAAATCTATATTTTGTCAATAATATCAGTTTTAAACCAAACACCATTTAAATAAATATTCTATTTTTCTATCTGTAGATAAATCTGGAATCTGATATGTTATCTTAGAATCACATGATGTAGATTCTATACTAAGCTTTGTCTGCGTTTGAGATTTTGCTGTTGATAAGACAATAGACCTTTCCACTCTACACTTATCCTGCTGGTAGAGAATGTTACAGATGTTGCATAATGTGTGGGACTTAGACAAGATCATAGCCCTTCAATAGGACTCTGTCTTTGGATAATGCTAAATGTTGCAGATAACAACTTCGCATTTACTTAGAAAGAATGATCAATGCCTGTGGAATTGATAGTGTGTTGTAAAATGCAACGATGGAGGAAGAGACATCCAAACTCTGGGTGGTTAAGGGTAAGAAAACACCAAATAGACACGACAGAAGATAGCTTTTTTGCGCCTCAGTTGACGTATTCTTGGCTACGTCATAGCATGAGAAAAAGAAAAGAGTAAATTATTTTTTATGAGAATAAAGTTTATTAGAATAGTAAGGCTCAGAATTGCTGAATTCTAAGAATAATTTTAGAATAAAGCTAGACTCACACTTCATCAAGAGTTAGAATTTTTGTGTATTCGAGTTAAATTTTTGAATTTTTAATTCTTTAATTAGATTAACTTTTATACTATCGATATAATATCAAGTATTCTGCTTCACTTTTATTTTGCCTTGTGATCAAGTAGGACATCAAAAATGTTTTGAAATTATTCCATTGATTTTCAGGTGAAGCTAAACCTTTGATAATTAGGAAAGCTAAGGCTCAAAACCAAAGAAAATGTATGAATATTGAGGCTCAGAAATAAATTAGATATTCTTATGAAAAATAGTGTATCCATCAAGTTCATCCAAAAGCTTTTCACTTGACGGTGAGTACTTCCAATGCACATTCTATAGTGAATTGCATTCGGATGAACTGTACATAGAGCCCATTTTTAATACTCGTCTTCAGGCTGAATGAGATACTAGTTCTTCAATATTCATTCATTGCTGCAAGCAAAGTATTGAAGAGGTTTTGAGATATTGATATATGTGCGGAAAAGCAAGCGATCACGCTAGCACTATGGACTCAAAACTTGTTATTATGAAAATATGCAACTTGAAGTAGCTTTCTTGTATCCATAAAAATGTTGTATAAACGAGTTAGAACTGAAAAGAGTTGGTACTTTAAAGAGAATGTCCGTGGCACCTTATTACAGACTCTGCTGAGGCCTAGAATCAGTGCTTTTGCCACGTTGAGCACCTTTGTTTATGACCAGACATTGTGGACACCGCAAACAAGCATCCTACCACAAATCCTTTAGTCAAGCTTCAGAATTATACTAAGGATCATGAAGCAGATCTAATAAGATAAAATATGACACTATCTTTTGCAATGAGTGTTGCAGATTTTACAGTGATAAATCTTTACACTAAAGATGATCCTTCAAGACATAGTTTAAGATCTAGGTCAGACCTTCTGAACTAAAATTTGCTAAGCACCACTTTGGTAATGTTAGCAAGCAAGAAGCGCTACAGTTAAAAGCTGTACCTGCTACCTGATGTGCCTCCATCTTAGTAAATGAAAATGATGTCATAGTTGTAAAAGTTTTTGAGCTCGGAAAAACGCTCCCAGCTACCATTATCCAAATGCTAGTGATATAGTTCCTTTCCTATTTTCTCTTTCCTTCCTTTCCTTTACTATCTCTTCCATTCCTGAGTGCAATTGCTACGCACCACTTCGCATGACCAAATGCGCCACGAGTGACGCACGCGCCGCTAGCTGCGGAGGTTTGATGCAGGCTATTATTGGGAAAGTCTAAATGTACAATATATTCTGCTTTTTTAGAAGCAGTTGTCAATACTTTTGAGCATTGGGCATCAAAATGTCATGTAAATCAGCTGCATAAGCGCAGAAATGAAGGCATTGATAGCTTCATGCAACCAAACGTAATATCCTGCACACAACGACTAGCATTATATTTTTATCATTCACAGGCAATACTGCGGCCAACTCTCTTGCAGCATGGCTAAATTTTGACCAACTTTCTTGCACATTTGAATATACTGGGAAGGGGCATGACGCTCCTCACGCCTTCCATTGGCACGGCCCTGGTTGTGACAATTATAAAGCAAAAAGAAACGAATCTTAAAGCGCATTAGTAATGGTTAGGCCTTAAGCGAATGCAATAGAAAACGAAGTACACACTCTTTTTTGCCTTAATTTTTGAACATTTTTACTTTGCGTTTAAGATTATTCTTAAACTATTCTTAAGAGACAAAAAGTGTAATCTTGACTTAGATTTCAGTAAATTTAAGCCTTAGCATTCTTATTGACAATACCCTTATGAAAAAGTGTGTATTCCCACCAGTATTTTTTAAAAAATTAAAGAATTAAATTTTGGTTGCAGATGGGATTAACCTCCCCCTCCTTGTAGCGAATAGAGGTAGATAAATGTTACTACCTCTATCAATTCTACTTCTGGTTGTGTTTCACCGATCATTGCATACCTAAATCTACCAATTTTACTGCTTTTACTTTCTTACATCCCTAGGCCACCAGATAATAAGCTTTTTAATTCCACAGTTTTTTCATTAAAATTGTACACATTTTTAGAGCTGTACATTCTGTGTGGAACTGTAAGTTGAAAAGCCCTGATTTCCACCACTTTCATATGGAAGTCACAGCGGACAAAAGCTACACAACAATATCGTGTTACTTCATTATGCTGAGCGTCCGCAATTGAAAAACCTATAATATGTCTTCGTTCATCTTTTAAAATAATTTCTGAAGGGTGCAATGCGTCTCCAGGAAAAGTTGCTAGCACTTCAACCATTCTACATTCCATTTGTTAATAGAAAAGTTACTTTCTAGGTGCATAAACTCTGGGCTTATCAACTGAAAAGTTTCACCAATCACACAATCACTTAAATCATTTAGGCCGATTCTCAAAGCAGCTGCCTGCCTTTGTCACAACATTATTGGCTTGATAATCTTGCTTCTCGCGTTCAAGGACATTAATAAATTTCTACATTTCTTGAGCTTTAAAGTGGTACTACCGTTGCCTGAACTGGAGGAACATTTAAGCTTGGTTTTATTGTGTGTTTCCTCGAGAAATAACGTTCTCATCAACAGTTCCGTTCTTCCGTCCTTCAGTGGGTGTATTGATGGTAATGTTAATTTCATGCTAATCGGAATGCATTAATCTCCTTTATCTATACATAATAAAATTGCTTCCTACAGTACGTCTGTTTTATTTTCCTCCATTTGATAATGTTATGTAGCTACATAGTTATGTAACCTTCGTTCGAGAGAGTTACTACATTTACCGTTCCCTCACAGTACGTGGAAGGCATTTGACCCCTTACTTGCCTAATGATTTCCATATGGAACTGAAATCTGAAGAGAAAACAGACTCCAAATATCTTGAGACGTTAAAACATTTTAATCCGACAACTGCCAGCTGTCGATAATACTCGCAATAAATAAGAGGTCATACATTTATGATGTCTAAACAATATTTGCAATTTTGACTTCCTCCCCTTTGTGGGGTACGGTCTTAAATCTTAAGGCCCCCACACCTACAACATCTAAATTGTGCTACTCCCTAATAGAAATATCAAAATGACAAATTGAGACTTGATCTACTATAAGGAATATAAATTAGCTGATGCATAGCATAAACAACTATTGCAGGATGTGTTAATAAATGCAATCTAAACGTATCTTTTCCTCAATCTCCTAAATGTGTTCCTTTGTAGCATTAAAAAAATTTAGAAATAATCATAAAATGACGTTTTATTCCTCCTCGTGATGAAACGTTGTCGTCAAGTGTTACACTTCCATTTGCATTCTGCTTTAAAGACATTAAAAACAAGAGAAGGGACATCAACATTCTCATGTAACCTCACCCCTCTCCTTCCAAATTTTCTAACAAAGTCTTAATTTCAATGACCCCCCCCCTTCTGGCGACGGCACAACTGCATAATCTCTAATTGAAGATAAAACTGATTTATATATAAATATCTTTAATTATATATATAACTGATCCTTATTCAGAAACTGTTAATCCATTCAGTGGAATCCATTGATGGCTATAGCATGTCATATTTAGGAAGCTAAAATTAAGAAATAGGATTGGAAAGATAAGTCGAGAGAATCTTATTTGAAGTTGTGATCTCATTTACAGAGCCTACGTGGAAAACAGTAGGCTATCCCCAGAGAATAGTAACACCAAAATGAAACTAGGCTAGACATAATAACCGGAAGTTTATGAACAACTGATACCTTGAAAGAAAAAGAGTAAAGAAAGGACAAAAATAATTCTATGCCATACAGGTTAAAATTCAGAGTGAGTGAAGTGGCAATTTCCTCATAAGAAACCCATCATAAGAAACCTATTTAGTAAAAGCTACTTGCTAGAAGCACCAAAAGTCCTGCCCAAAAGAATTATCTCTGTTTTCTATTGGAAATACTCCTTGTGCAACAAATCCTTGATAATGCAACCTTTTTCTTCAACCATAGCCCCTTTGTCATATGCCCCCCAAAATATAAGTAGTAAACGTGATGCATATTCGTGATCACGTGCTTGTAAGGGCGTACTTGCATTATACATGTGTTTCAGCAACCTATGAATGTATGAGGACGAGAGAGTTTTTGTATCTCTGTAACTGGGTACTATGATTTCAATCAAATAACGAAAAGGCAACAACATACAAATAATGATTTCACCAAAGGTCCTGTTTTATTACTTCCAAATATCTACTGTTCCCCAAACTGTAGCCCACATGGATCTTGTGTGAAACTGTTTGTGTTTTACGGTTATGAAGTTAGAACAGCAAGCATGAACACAACTATATGCATAAAAATTCCCAAAATATTCATAAAAGGAAAAGACTACACATGTTCCAAATATTGCCTAATACAAGCGACAACACAAGCGACTTCGGCCAATAACTTCTTCTAACAGCAACTCCGCTCACGACTCAAAATATTGACTTCTTCCAAACGACTGCTGCTAACGACTTCTATCTCTTCAAGGCTTGAAGTAACGACCTCAGAATACGATATCCATAAAGACTTCATATAACTGACTTCAAATGACGACTAACATCACTGATACGTACAGCACAGCACATGGACAAGACACCCATATTACACTGACAGTAGAATTACCTTAGAACAAAGAAATGATGACTGCAAGAGCAGCCGTGGCCTAGCGGTAATGCACTCAACTCTAACCAACGTGGTCCTGGGTTTGAGGCCCACCGCAGGCCATTGGTGACGTCAGGAAGGGCATCCGGTCCTAAATGCTCGTGCCAGAACTAAAGTCATCTCAGAGGCACCCTCCAAGCCCCAAGGAGCTGGGGCAAACGGAAGTAAAATTGAGTAGGAAGAGATGACGACAGCAACTACGGAGACAGCGTGTGACACAAAAACATGAATGTGAATGATGTGAACTACAAAACAAAACCAGCGGGAACAGAAACAACAAATTACACATTGCGTAATCAAGAACTAAAAGACTGTACTCCAACGATTGCACACCATGTAGGTCACCACTTCTTATTATCATTCATACAGAACAAGTATTATGGGTTAGGATTAGAGCAAGGTTTTGGGTTATGCTAAGGCTAAGGGTAAGGTCTAGGGCTATAGTGAGGTGTAGGGTTCCTGTTTTTCGAGCAGAGTGCTTTGCGTGAGAGCCAATTTTTTCATTGTTGTGACCATGCTTAGGTACTTGTAAGTAGAAAATTTTCATGACCTTGCTTTTTGCAAACCACTTATCAGAGCAATGAGTACTGGCAATCTCTCAAGGATATGTGAAAACGTTATGTGCCAGACAAACAGTCAAAAAGATTGTTAAAGAAATATGTTCATCAATTTGCCTTGAACTTCTTCAAAAATTTGCAAGCAGAAGCGGATCCAGAGTTTGGTTTTGGGCTGCCATCTGATTGAATTTATTGTTTTTTCATATGGGACTTGTTTGCTGTAGGAATACATACTTTTTTATAAGAATAAAGTTTGTAAGAATATTCAAGCTCAGAATCGCCGAAATTTAAGAATAGTTTAAGAATAATGCGCCGTTGACACTTGAAAACAATTTAAAAATTATTTTATGCTCAAAACCGGAAAATTTTAAGAACATTGAGAGTCGTCAAAATACTTAGGCCTTCTTATAAAAAAAGAGCGTGAATTGAATTTTCTTAACGTGTTCAGTAGTGAAGCATTTCCTTACACCAAAAAAACATGTATATAAGAGTATTCAGGCTCAGAATCGCTGAAATTTAAGAATAATTTAAGAATAATTCAAGGCTCAAATTTCATTAAGACGGAGAATTTTTGTGTATTTGACTTACAGTACTGCTTGTAGATTAATTCTTTCACTATCGATAAAATATTTGCTATTCTTATCCACTTTTACTCTGCTTTATGATAAAGTAAGACGTCAATAAGTATTTGAACATAATCCTTTGATTTTCAGGCGTAGTTACACCTTCGATATTTAAGAATAATCCAAGACTCAAAATGTAAACAATTTAAGAATAGTGATGCTCAGAAAAAATTGGGTATTCTTACAAAAAAAGAAGTGTATAGTGCCGTTTAGAGGGCCATGGCTGGTGTTCTTCTGGATCCACTAGTGGATACACACTTGCCTGGACAGAAACTAAACCTTTAACGGAGACTAAAACCCATGTAGCAATAGCTTCCAGATCTTACTTCTTCATATCCCTGTGATTTTTATATGCGCCATTACTAACTATGGCTGTTGGATAAGCCACTAAACCTTTAGTGAAGAGTGGTGGGACTACAGGAACTACTGTAGTGGATTGATATGTGAAATATTTTAACTATGAAATACACTTTTAGACATAACAAAAATCCACATGAATGAAACTGGCGACTAGAACTCATCAAGCAGTAGGCAAGAAGAAGTGGAAATCGAAGCTAGCAATTAAGAGTTTTGCCACACACAAAGTAATAGAATATCTTGACGTAATCAAGTTTGTAAGCTAAGATTAAATGAATGTGTGTGTTTCTGCTAGATGTCAAAGAGCACAAGTCCCAGATAATGTTGTCCAGATACAAAAAGCATTACAGTATTGTACGGTAGACAGGGAATATTACTCAGATCGCTTGTGAGCATTTAATAACCCCCATTGAATATTCATATTATGACTACCACAGTAACATTATTCCCTTTCACCTGAACTGACAATATGGACTATTGCATTAACAGTGTCTAGATAGGAACTGAATGCTATAAAAAACGACGATACAATGGAAAGGGACAGAGCTTAACCTACACATAGAATTAATGTTAATCAAGGATCGCCCATGTAGAGGAAGGAGAGAATGGAAATCAAATTTAATAAGTCTTAGCTTTGTTTTGCTACGTTTTATCTTGTAAGTTTAAAAGGTCAAATGAAAATATTAAATACCGCTTTATTTTAGAATGACACTAACCAGCAAATAGGTTTAACTCAAAGTATGCGTGCTGAAAGCAACATTTTCTCAACTACTATAGCGAATCAAATTGAGATGATGAAAAGTACGCAAGTCACCCATTCAAAGAGAGACTTAAAATCGTGCGGGTTGGGCATGGAAATGAGTAGCACTCACGCTCGAGGAAATATAAACAATTTGAAATTAAGTGCTTTTTTGATTGCTTATTTCAAAGTCAGTGTACATTAATTGAATAAGAAAGTTGGTAGCTCACCAGGAAAAAGACTTGTCCTTCTAGGTAATGCAAAAATCACACTTGAGTTTGCTTTTGAGATATGAATCTATAAAAGAAGCAGTAAGCAGATAATGAGTGGGACCCAAAAAGTAAGAAACAGGTGTATTTGTTATATACACTTTTTTTAAAAGAATAACGCTTTTAAAGGATGTTTAGGTTCAGAATCGCTGAACATTAAGAGTCATTTAAGAATGCAAGGCTCAAGTGTCATTAAGACTTTTAGCATTGTTGTGTGTTTTATCTATAGTACTACTTGTAAATTAACTTCTTCACTATCAATACAATATTTGTTATTCTGCTCCACTTTTATTTTGCTTTATG
>OLMO02000262.1:19122190-19141844 GCA_900291935.2 Cassiopea xamachana
AAGATTTTTCGAAAAATATGAGGTAAATTCCCCAACACGTCATCTGTATCCCCTGTTATGCCATTTAAATACTTCCTCGGTACATCGTTTGGTTTCAAAACTCAGAAGGAAATGACTTTCATATGACTTGAAGCAGTGGTTAGTAAATTCTCTATGTGTAGCAGGTTCAATTGATCTGTAGGCCCAATCTCTTTCTCATTCGAAGCTTAGAAGGGGAAAAGCTTCGGAAAGCGGTGGATTGTATTTTTTGTTTATCATGATTATGCTCTTCATGTGGGCATTTATCCACACCAACATCAATGCAGGCCTTGATGGTCAGTTACTTTTTACTTGTCTCCCCAGTTTTCACTACCACTGATCACGTGCTTCACGTGACTAGCAAGAAGGCTGTTTTGAAACAGTGGAATGAAGCAGCTTACACTAGACAATTTTCTCAAGCTTGGATTCAGTTGCTCTAACTGTTGATGAGCATTTTGAAAGCCATTTACACCGCAGGACCTGATACGTTGTAGCATAATGAAAAGAGTTGAATCAACTTAGTATTAAAACTGCCAAATAATTGTACTTAAGGCCACCTTGGAAGCACAAATAATGAAATCATATATATGTAATTTCCCGAAGCGTTAATGTTCAAAAGACCTTGGAAAATCCTCCGTTATAAGAATAACTGTTGATCGCTTAATTCAATAAACTTAAAATCCTTTGATTTTAGGAAGATTGCACCACAAGTAGCGAAATAAAGAGCCGAGGTAATATAATTAATGTACTGTGGTTGTCAAAGTATGAAGTAGGACACCCATCTAGAATCAACAAACGTTAGAAGTGATCTATTTGTGACTAATTTTGGCTATAGCAAGTAATCGTGAATATGTTCCTTTTTATAAAAAGTATGGGGAATTATAAATCGCAGATACAACAATTAAACAAGATTATACTCAGCTTTTAATACGCCAGAATTCGATGTTTATTTACGAAATTTCAAGCTCATTAATGTCCCTAACAAATTCTTACAGGGTGATTGCTCTACAATTGAGTTGGAACTCATCATGGTTTGCTTAGGAAGGTCTGCGGTGGATGCAGCAAGCTTTTGCATATTCTTCCTCAGATCTAGCGCGTGTAAGGTGCAATAGGGCTTTTTAAGAATTACTATGCGCAATGTTGTCATAGTTTCAACAGTGATAGGTAGGTGGGTTGGAAAAGATTTTTCAAAGGAGCGCTTTCTTCACTTTAACGCAACACGTCCTAAGAAGCCTCTCATTTAAACTGCAATGCACCTCCGAAAAGCCCTGCAAATTGCATCTCCGAAAAGCCCTGCAGATTGCAATAGTTTGCTGTTTCTGTGCTACCATTACAAGCTATCTTGCTATGAGTTTTAAAATGAGTATCTAAAAAAGAGGATAAAACATCTCCACTTTCTCGATATTAACTGAAAGTAACAATAAAAAGCTACTCAATAGGCCATTGAGACATAATTAACACGGTCTATTTGCCATCAAAACTGTAAATTATATGGTCAGTATTGGATTATTTTGTAAGCCCCATCTAGACATATACATTGCTAGAAAGCCCTATCTAGACATACGTTTTTTCGACAAATCTCGTTGTCTTAGTCATAATGTTATAGTTACTCTTATTAGCAAACTTCACGGGACGTTAAATTGGCCTTAAAGATAAAACTTTTTTGCCCTAATGAAGCTCTGACTTGTAGTTCGTCGTTTCACTTCAAAATAACCCCATTTGCAACACATCTTTTAAAGCACCAGAATCTTCAAGTCTTCATCAGCTTCGAAATATTCTATGAAATTCAAAGTTGATGCTGTCTATCTGATTCACTGTTGTCCTTAAGCTAGTGAGAAAACATATATTTTTTCTGCTAATTGACCACAATTGAAATTGTGCACTGCTGGGTAAATTACATGCAAGTTATATGGTTAGTAGCAAAAAGAGGACAAAATATACCATCAGGACGTTAGTGATAAGAAATCATCACATCAGATAGCATCCAAGAATTCCAAGAACATCAAAGAATTTCAAATTCAATGCAAGGTGTAGCTAGGCCAGAAACAATTTGAGAATCCAGCATTTTCTAACCCATTTACTGACACCAAATACCATTTACCTAAGCAAATAGGTCTGTTTTCCAATTCATATAATTTTAGAAATCCATATAAAGAAGCAATGAATACCCTAGCTTCTGTGGAGAAGAAGACTCCCTTTTCTTTTGGGTTCTTTTGTGGGCAGGGAGCGAGTGGGATTCTACAAAAAGATATCCAGTCGTTTGCAATATTCTTCCTTATTTAGTTTTTGATCCGTATCTATTGACTTTAAATGTTGTTTTCTGCTATTAAGCTTATTCCGTGTATGAGCCTTTTGCAGAGGTATGTTCACCCTTGTCATAACTCAAAAGTGATATCGGACATGGACCTCCACATCACATTGATCTAGTAAACATGAATAGCATTTACTAATGTACTAGAAAACTGGCCAAAGATAAGTCACTCAACAAGCTAAGGTAAAATATGCAGTACAGGTGAGGGTAATCCTTAGCGTAAATTTTCTCTAGCTTCCCCCATATTTGTAAACTGGAGTCACTCCATCAACATTCCGAGCATCTGGGAAGGTGCTTGCATAAATAGAGACGCTAAACATTTGCTCTAAACTGTTTACAAATACTGGAGAGTTGCAGTGCTAAGGAAATATTGAATCATATTTTCATTGTCATAGATTTTCCTTTTTCAATATTTGCTATTGATTTTTGAATGCATCTTTCATAAATTGCTATCTAATGGCATCAGAGGACTACTGCAATTAGTGATGCAGAATAATTCAGAGAGAATTTGATTTGATTCATTTTCCAACGCAAGAAACACCAATGAGTTTGTTCCTATCGAGAATGCCCTTACCTCACAATAAGTAAGAAATTCTCAAAAGTTGTACATATAAAGTTTCCTTACCTTTACTTGAAACATTTTCGGTAGGTGAGAGAAGAACTTGAACTACCAGTTAGTGATGTAGAGCATGATCAATTTTACCTATCTTCCCTAGTCAAAAATTGTTTTATACTGGCTTGGTGTGATGGGGAGAAAGCAATCTGGCAATGCTATTACACCCATTTTACTAGCAAATAATCATTTCATATTTTCTTATCATTCCATATGATACAAATTGATATTAATAATAATAAAAATGTTTATACAATATTTAACATTTCAATATAAACTGCTGTTATCAGCGTGTGTCCTGATTAACTTAAGGCATAAATGGTAAATGGCATTCATTGACTTAAATATTTCAAATGTTTATTTCATAAAATGCAACATTTTTTGTAATTTATCAAAAAATAATCGAAGTAACAGTAGAAATGATTGTACCATAAATGACGCTGTCTTCAATTAGGGACCGCTTATTATTTATGCCTCAGGTTGGGGCTGAAGAGAAATAGGCTGGGTAAATGATTTTTCAGGCAGCCTTAAGGTTGGGCATGTCAATTTTTTGTCCCTCAAAGGTTGGGTAGCATATTTTTAATAGCTCTACATGGAAACCATTATTTTTATAGTGCACAAGGTTGGGTAACAAAAGACTTTACCCAAATAAACATTTCTCTTCAGTCCCAACCTGAGACATAAATAAAGAAATGGTCCCTTAATTCCTAAAATTTCTTCTACCTTCAATCTTCCCAACTTCTATGCTTTGTTTCTATAACCACTCTACGATGTGCTATAGCAATGTACTGATTCTTTTTAAAATTTTAAGGTGGTAGGCTTGCATTGCACGGTTATACGTAGTGTAGCTGGACTCGCAAAACATACTGCTCTGCCATGACATATTACCATTGAGACAGAAAATAATAATTACAACCAAAGCAATATTTGGTTTCAGGGGTGGATCAGGTGGGAGCGAGGAGCCATGGCATGAGGAAGGCAATAAAAGTAATCCGATGCCCCCCAAAATCCTGCTCTGGCTCCTACCCTGCTTGGTTCTCAATAGAATTTGAGTATCTAAATTTTTATGGAAAATTTCACAATAGGAACTGTGAAAATAACCTGCGTTGGGACAATTGCCAAAAGCAATACTCTGACATTTGAGTGCTGTTGAATGCAGCTTCCTCAGCAAAAACAAAGTAACATTGCTATTTAAGAGGCAATAGTGTATACTACAAGGTAACCCATGGAAGCAAATGGGGCCAGTGGGTGAATGCGTAGCGAGTAAGTAAACCACCAACTTGTTTTAACTCTTGGGAATATTGCAGAACAATAAATAAATAGCTTAAAGAATATATTTTTGCTTCTTAAAAGAGCAACAGCAAATACTTCTGCTACTTTTCCTCTGCACAGTTGCCTTTTTTGAAATGGAATGGAATATTTCTGTGAATAACTTTATTTAATGACATGTATTATATTTCATTTTCACTTTATCTTGTGGAATTATATGTGGGTAATTCATTTTTCAATTCAATAATCCCCAGAAGTCTGCAAGATTTTACAAGGTACTGTATATCTAAAGCTTCAAACTTTAAAATAGCTCCCATCTCATTGTATATTTAAACAGCATCTTCATAGCTGCTTGAGATAATTGCAAATTTGAGGAAGAACTTTATGAGGGAAGCCCCCTATTTTGTGAAGAGGTACATACTTACGTCAGCGCTTATAGTTGGCTAGTCCCACTATCGCTCAACCACTATACAACACATTAAGAATACATATAGCATTCAAATTAGGTGACAACACAATAAGCCGGTTTGTGGGTTATACTCACCTATTGAAAATACAGGTTGTAGTGTTTTTCCGCTTCCAGTTGAATTTTGTTATAGTCAGTAACGAACTGTTTGGCACCATTACGACTGAGCTCGTGGAAGAGAGGCTTACACACTGTTGGGCCTATTGATGACTGATGATTTCATGCTATAAAAAACAACCAGAAGTTCCAAAGCATGCAAAATACAAAGGGAGCCATTCAATACATAGCTTTTAGCCAGGGCTAAAACAGTGGGACTATTTCAATCTTCTTCGAGTGCCGTGTCAAAATACATTGACAACAGACAAAAAGCTCTGTCATGTTGTCACAATTCGTCCGCTAAACTAGTTGGTCTGTGAACAGTGTTGTTCTTCTCCCACGTGCTCTCTTTCCTACTAGTTTACCAATAGCTGCAAGGTATTCTAGTTTATCCTTTCGACTATGCAAATAACAACTTCAATTCAGCTGATCCCATACACAGTTGAAATCTTTATCTAGTTTTGGTGCCTATAGTTAAACCGTGACACTGTTCAACCATAATCACCAAGCTTAAAACAAGTGTATCCAGTCTCAAGGAGATTAGTAGAAGTTAAAATACGTGACTTCCTTCTTTTTAATTGAAACATGTTGTATCACCCTATGCAAAGCTCCCTTCAAGGAAGCCAAAATAAGATTAGATGAGGGCAAGCATCTCTTGCCTTTCACTTGGAGGAGCATGGACAGCGTAGGTGAAGCACCGGAAACAAATAGGCTATTTATCTAAGAAGTGTAGAATTTGTACGGTTACCCCATAAAAGAATATGGTGCTTAAAACTTCTGATGGGAAGAGACATGTAAATTTCTGTAGTTGTGTTGTGGTCTGTGCTTTGAGAGAGGCATTTGAACAAAATGTGTGTGCCACTTAGTGTCTCACGCTCAAGTTACAAAACAGAACAGGGACAAAAGTTACATATGCTACATTCAAATAGAAAGGAGAGAGTTACTGAATGAGAAATATAGCCCTTCATAAGGTATAGAACGAATGTCCCAAAGGGGCACCTCAGGAGGTCTCAAATTCTCGCCTCGCTTCCCCCTCATGGAAGTTGGAGCTGTTTTGCTCCTATTCGCCCCTTTGGTTCATTAGCGTTCTGACCAGGGGTGTGATTGACGTAGGTTGGAGTTTGGACAACTCCTGAGGTCCCAGCTTTTTGAGACTGTGAAGGGTCCCCTCAGAAGTTTTCAAAAGACAAGTTGTTTTGTACTTCTTGAATTCAACACCCAATCTTAGTTAAGTACTAGGGGTCATGAATGTTGTTGTTACGCCAATGATCCCTACATTCCTGTCTCCCTCATAAGTTCTAAGATTTCACTTTATAACACTGTACTTGAAGCAGTATTACTGACTTTCCCTTTCATATGAAATGTCTCGTGATCTCTTCTAAAAGCAGTTTTCAGTTTTGTTTATAATGAATCTGATAGCTAACGCAATGTGTCAGTGTTTGAGCATTGGACATATGATGTGTAAAACAGGCAAAAGACTTTTGATATGCATATGTAATATATTTGCATAGCATGTGCGATAGATGAGCGATGCACCTGCAGCACATTTGCATCAATCTTAAAATCAGTTTTTATGTATGAAGAATAACCGACGAGAGTTTGAATGAAAGTTTGTTGCTTCTGGGGATATCATAAATTGAAAACTCAGAGATGAAGAGAACTTCTTAACATGGCAAATTTGCCTTTTTCATATTAGAGATAACAAGAAAAGTAACTTTGAATAAATTAGCAAGTGTAATATTCTAAGTTCAACAAGTTTTTCTAAAGTTTGTGCCCCAAGACATCTCCCTCACTTGTTTGATCAAGTCCTACACTTAAGCCTGGTTTCCATATAACTTTCTAGTGCCGGCGACCCACCGGCGACTCACCGACGACTCAACGGCGACCCACCGGCGACATTTGATTCTTGAATGGAAACACTTCACTTCAACAGCCGTCGATCCACCGGTCATCCACTGCAGTCATCGAAGAAAGTTGAAACTTGTTCAACTTTTTTCCATTGTAGTGCCGGCGACCTCGAGAAATTTATATGGAAACATGACTCAGCTCGGTTTACACATCTTGGCCTTAAATGAGACAAAAATTGATCCTCTGTATCCAAAAGAACTGACCTGCATACCTGGCTACGAACAAGTAAGGCTTGAAAGATCTAACCATGGTGGCGGGGTTGCAATTTATTTTAAAGATAACATAAGGTTTAAACACAGGAGAATGATATTCCGAATAATGAGCTGGAAACAGTTTACATTGAAGTAGAGCCCCCTAAAGCAAATTCCTTTTTAGTTCTAGTTTGGCATAGGCTTCCGAGTGATACGATTGAGAATTTCGACAAAATGGAAAAAGTACTGTACTACTTAGATACTGAAGGTAAGGAATTAATCCTTCTTGGAGACACCAACTGTGATTTTAAAAGTAAAGAAAATGATCGCTTAACCGATGGCAATGCTAAACACCTGTCAAATATATATAACATTTATAGCTTAAAGCAGCTTATAAAAGACCCAACCAGGGCTACTTGCAGCTCTTCTACTATCATAGATCATATTGCAACAAGCTGTGTTAAAAATATTATTGAATCAGGGGCGTATGAAGTCGGTATGAGCGACCACTATATGATCTATTGCATCCACAAATTTAATGGTATTGTTGAAAGTGATCATAAAATAACAAAAACTCGTAAGATGAAAAATTTTAACCAAGATGCTTTTTTATCTGACGTTTCTAATATCTGCTGGGAGCATATCGTCAGCAAAACTGATGACGGGAATTACTCAGCCTGTCAATGAACAAGTCTATTCTCTCTAACAATTGAGAAACATGCCTCATTAAGCCAAATTCGTGTGCCTGAGAAATGCTCCCTTTGCATAAATAAGGAACTTAAAACATTAATGCGGACTAGGAATATATTAAAAAAGGCAGCTGTGACATCTAAATCGCCTGCTTTGATGAATTCATATAGAAAAGCTCGAAATGCAACTAATACTCTTAACACCCAACTTAGGAAGAAACAGTACAATGACAAGATCACTGTGTGCAAAGGGGATATCAAAGGTTCTTGGAAGGCGATAAATGAAATCATAAATAAAAAGTCAAAATCTAAAAATTTTGATTATATCAAGAACTGTGACCAGGAAATCTCCAACAACAGGAAAATTGGAAATATAATGAACGATTACTTTTGCACCGTAGGCACCGATCTTGCTAAAAATATTGAAGAAACTGAAAACTCATTATTGTCAAACTAATATCAAATAAGAGCTTGACTCCAAATTTCAGATTCAGATCCATTATGATCCAGGACATAGGGGAAGCCGTTGCCAAGCTTACTACTTCAAAGAGCTTTGGAACTGACACTATTTCAAGTTACTTCCTAAGACTTTTTGGACTTGCCATTCTTAGAAAATTCCATTGCTATGCTATTTAATATATCTCTTGAGACTAGCACCTTTCCAGTATTATGGAAAATTTCTCGAGTGGCAACCATTGACAAAGAAGGAGATAAAAGTGAAAAATTAAATCATCGCCCTATATCGGTTTTGCCAGTCATTTCAAGGCTCTTTGAAAGACTTGTATATGACCAACTGTACCAACATCTGAACTCAAATAACCTGCTTGCTAAAGAGCAATCTAGTTTTCGTACATTGCATTCTACTTTAATGTGTCATCAAAAAAGCACTGATGACTGGTACAGTGGTCTGGATAACGGAAAGCTTGTTGGCTTAGTACTAATCGACCTAAAAAGAGCCTTTGACACTAGGGATCACAACATTCTGTGCCAATAATTAGAGCACTACGGTCTCCAAGGAAGGGAATTAACATGGTTCAAATCTTATCGTTCAAATCGCAAGCAGTATTGTAGCATAAATGGTGCTGAATCTGAACTTATGGACATTGATATCAGAGTACCTCAGGGATCGTGTCTAGGGCCCTTATTATTTCTTCTCTATATTAATGACCTACCACAAGCTGTCAAAAACTCCAAGATAGCAATGTATGCTGATGACACAAGTATTTCCTACCGTTCTGATGACATCCACAAACTACAAGAGGCAATGAACAAAGACCTTATTACCGTCGTTGAATGGTTAAAGGGCAATAAACTGTCATTAAATGTTGCTATGACTAAGGCAATGGTTATATCAACAAAACAAAAGGAAAGGAGTTTAACTAGAAATAATGAGGAATTGTCTTTGAAAATACAGGAAGAACCAATAGATAATGTCCTAATTACAAAATATTTGGGTATACAAGTGGATAGGAGTCTTGATTGGAAAGGTCATATCAAAGCTCTATCATCCAAAATCAGTAGAGCAATTTGCCTACTAAAACATGCCAAGAGATTTCTACCTCAAGATACTTTAAAGACACTGTATACTGGTATTGTAGAGCCACACTTTAGATTTTGCTGCTCTGTTAGGGGTAATTGTGGAACAATGGAAAAGAACCAATTGCAAAAGCTAAGTCGAGCGGCAAGGATACTGACAAGCAGCCGCCATGACGCTGATGCTAGACCACTTCTAAATACTCTTGGGCTGAAAACAATTCAGGAACTGATTGACACTGAAATTAACCCTATGGTTTTTAAGGCCCTTAATGGTCTTGCACCAGAGTATTTGTCAAATTTGTTTATAAGAGATTCTGAAAGTCATCTGTTGGATCTGAGAAATACCAGCACAGACCTACAACTGCCAAAGAAAACAGCAACAAATGGGCAGAAGTGCTTTTCCTACAGAGGTGTAAAATCATGGAATTACCTTCCATTTGAAATTAAACAGGCATCTTCCCTAAAAGTTTTTAAAGCAAAGCTGAAATAAGGCTTTCTTTTCTTTTCGTCTTTCTTTTTACTTTATATATATATTTTTTCTTTAATAAATTGTTAATAACTTTTGTATTTCGGTGATTTTTATTCATTTTATGTTTTATCTTAGTTTTTAAGTACCAAACTGCAAAGTTGATTGTAAAGTAAATGGAGGGCCCCTTGGAAACCAGCACTATGCTGAAGGGCCACCTTCCGTAAACTATATGAAAATAAATAAATAATAAGACTGCGGTAGGTCGCCTGTGGGTTGCCGGCAGTTTCAGAAGTTCGATTGACGTCAATACTACTAAATATAACTTTCATTACAGTTGTATCTTAACATTCTCTACGGAGGAGAGCTCATCGCTGGTGGGTTGCCGGTGAGTGAAAAGTATATGGAAACATGCATCAATAGCAGCGTCGCTGGTGGGTCGCCGACATTAAAAGGTTATATAGAAACCAGGCTTTAATTGTACACGTTTTTGTGCTAAGCTATTCATAACAAGTAGCATCATAAATTAGAGAAGGCATGCATCATCTTATGATGGCAAAGAGTAACTACATTCTATACGTCTATATTAAAACCCCATGCAGAAATACCAAGTATATTGTGGCACTGATCTAGTAGTTAGTAGCAAGGATATTCTCTAACTTCTTCAATGGTACATCCCTCTATACAGCACTCTTCATAAGCATTGTCAGTTGCAAAACTTCGTTTCAATCTCTGTAAATCTCTTCCGTATAGATGTCTTCTACTTTTAAGGAATGATAAAGCCTTTCGTTTCCGTATCAATCCAAAAGCTTTTTCACCAGATTCAGGGTAATCTACGAGATAAGAAAAATTTTCATTATCCTAACAAGTTACAACATGTTGAGTATCTAGGGCTTATTTCGGTAACTAATTCACAAGCCCCCCCCCCAATAAAGCCAGATTGGAAACCGCTGCTGTTTTATGATTATTGTTGCTATTTTTATTCTAAAGTTACGAAATTCTATTTCATTGTATTCCATAAAACTATTGCATGAAAATATTGCAGTAACATTAGTTCACGACATTTTTTCTGTCATTTCATTTCACAAAATTTGTTAAATCTCATTTATCTCTCTGTTCTCTCATTATATATTCAGCCTCACCATAGAACATTTATAGGAATTTTTTCTCACATTCTTTCTCAAATTTCACTTTGGTCGACTTTACCAAATATAATCAAACAAGCAAGCACACTTTCTATTTTCAAAAGCCATATTAAATGTTGGAAGTGCGAGAATTGCAATGGTAGACTGTGCAAAATATATACACAACAGGTTGGGTACCTAACATGATAGGTATCAATTTTTATTTTACACTTGTAATCTATTTTACTTTTTTAAACCAGTAAGTCTTAATCAGCAGTAATTTTACTATCTTAATTTCTTTTGCCTACTATAATAAATTGTTGATATGATATGATATGATATGATATGATATGATATGATATATCATATATCATATATCATATATCATATATCATATATCATATATCATATATGGTATGATATGAATTGATATGATATATGATATGATATGATATGATTTGTGAACTGAGTTTTTTCTTGAAAAGTGTCCTATCTTGCACCAAAGAGCTATGTATTTTTGAAAGCATGAAGTAGTTTTTATGTGATGGTTAAATTTTTTACTTCAATATATGACTTTGCATAGACATAACTAAAACAGGATTTAAGGAAATATGGAGTAATTACAATTTTGTGCTCTAGTGGATAGAGCTTACAAAATAAATAATTCTCTATTTTCATTTAATAATGATGTCAAAAAGCTCACACACATCTTCAAAAGAAATCAATTTGCTGAATATTTAATAAATAGGCTAGTTAAAACATATCTGAACAATAATGGTAATTCTGCACAATCTGATAATAATAATACTCTCTACTTTAAGCTACCATATCTTCCTTTTTCCAATTTTTCCCAGCGTAAAGTTCGCACGTTAATCAAAATATATTGCAGTAATATTACAATTAAATTAGCATGTTCCTCCTTTAAGATAAAAAACCTGATGAAAGTTAAAGACTCTGTGCCTAGATCGCGCCGTTCCTGTGTTGCCTATAAATTTACGTGTGCGGATACAATTCCGAATATGTTGGTGAAACGTGCTAGCACATTTCAACTAGAATTCGAGAGCATCTTTTCATAGATAGAAATTCACACGTTTATAAACACCTGGAAAGTTCTAAAACATACAAAGATTCTTGTGATGAGAGCTGCTTTAAAGTCATCGATTTGGCTAATACGTACCATCTACTTAAAGTTAAAGAGGCTTGCATATTTTGTGGGCGGGGCCCAATTTAAATAAACAGGTCCAGCACTACAATTTCCCCTTAACACTCTAGCCTTTTCAAGGATTTTCGTCCTTTTCATTATTCGAATTATTTTTCGTTACACCTTCTGTTGATTTTGCAACGCTTATCAGTGTGTTCTATTTAACAATTTAATATTATAGCAACTGAAGATGGATCAAGCAATACCCGAAACATGTTTTGCAAACTGAAAATTATTGTCGTCTTTTCGCGTCTGACTTCTGATCTAATTTTGGGAAAATATTCATCATGACCATCAAAACTTGAGCAAAGCAAAACTTGAGTCTTGAAGATGACCATTGCTTTGTGAAATGCGATTAACGTTATTAATGCTAGTTATCTCAAAAATCTTCAAACCTTCTGAGAAGATGATTTGCCTTTTTCCACTTCTAAATCCATTCTTGCAACAATACTCATACATGTTGGAAAAGTCTTGACCACAGAGCTTCATGACATTATTTGTGCTCGATGCATGCCCGTTAGCTTGACAGGTGGCACATAGCAATGCAAGTAAGAGGCCAATTGCTAAATGCATGGCAGATGCTGGAAAGGACTCTTCTTATTAAAATGCTATGCAGATTATTTTGAGAGATAAGAATCATTTATTGAACATAACAGAACAAGAACTCTAATCGAAGTAAAAACGTGTTCACAGAATGGTGCAACTAAGCAACGCATTAAGTGTCAATCAATAATAGCATAAATCAACATAATTAGGAGTTTCTTATCATTTCTCGCCTACCTTTCGCTTATTGTTGGAGTCTACTGTTGACTCGAAATAGTTCGGTTTTTGTAACTTTCCTTATCGTAACGACTGTTATAGATTCTTCAAAATCTAGGAGTACAGTCTGCTGTTAATCTCTTTTGCTAAATACGATATTTTTCTGAATCCAGTTACAAATAATTCAATTAGCAGAACAGGTGAAACTTCATGCAAATGAGCACTTGCTTAATCACTCTAATGAAAACTTTTGATAATTGCGCATGGCGGAAACGGAAGAGGATTCTAACTGTGAAGAAGTTGTGCAGTTTTGATTTTCCAACTAGTGAAAATGGAGCTTTGAAGTTCCTTATAGCGTAAAACTTTTCCAGCATCTTTGCCATTTTCTTAACATGCCTCTCTGTTTCTCTGTGTGTCCTTCTCGTACACATAGTATTTTGGTTCAGTGGCATTTTGAGAAATTAAGCATCAATATAGAAGAAAGGGCAACCTATGAACTAGTACAATCCCGAAGTCTTACATTGCTTCAGACCAAAAGTATCAACTTTTTTCACAAAGTAAAGTGTATAGGAAGTGGCTGCTGACAAGTTGTTCTTTGCACAGTTTTTGAGTTGACAGCAAAACTGAACTTCTTCAATATAAAAAAGAACTATTCATTGAAGCACATGTCGAAAAAAGGCTTTTTTCACCATATAGGATGAAAATTCCTATGGCAGTAGAGAAAAGATCTAGAGAATAGGATTTGCTAGATTGTGAGACAGTAAGCGGGTTCTGCTAGGACTAATGAAGTTAAAGTTACTCATAGAGCATAAGAAATAGTAACGATAAAGCAGAAACAGCTGCATCATATCTACCAAAATATCAGTTATCAAAAGTAAACTCTATAGATTTGACAACCATAGCCAGCAAGAATAAGTAGTATTGAGTAAGAATGAGAGCACAAGAATATATAATTGGAAAATTTAGTAGAAGTTAACCGTTCCTTGTCGGTTAGTGCTTCGGCCTAATTGATCGCTATTGTGTTCCTAAGGCAGATTAAGGCCAATTAAATTCTGGCGGTGTTGTGTAATTTCTGGTTCCATTTAAGGTGTGACGTGCTTTTAGAGGCTTCATTTCTGTACACGCTGAAATCAACGCTGTCTATGATGGAAATTTCTTCAGATTCACTGAGATAATCTAAGCAGCACAAATGTATAGTTTCAAGTTTGCTATACTTGGCTATTTATATTAGATTATTGTAGAGGGTTAGAGGCCAAGGCCTCTTTGTCTTTTGCAAGCAGCTCTTGATGGGTACTTATCACACTCTTAACCTCGCATGTCCAAGATGCTACGTAAATAAGTGTAATGACTCTTTCATTGTAGAAGAGGAGAGAAGCTGAGCATGGCTGTATGTAGCATAGGATATTCACTAGTTCTGCCCTAAACTACTTTGAATATTAGGGTAATCAATATACCTCATCATTGGCTTGTCAGTGTTGAAGAATAAAAAAAGCAAAGGTAGTCCTATATAGTTTTGTACGTAGGGAAGTGCCTGTTAGAGAGTGCACTTATGCTGACCCATCAGCATGTGAGGTAGGGTGCCAATTCCTTTCCTCGCCACCTTTATCTCCCCAGTGTTCCCACTGGGTACCCATGTGCTGCTGGGTGAACAGTGAGCGAGCGTTCAGTCAGGGCATCAAGTCGGGCTCGTACCGTAGACCTTCCGCATGGGAGGCATGCGCTCTAACCACTATGCTACCTTGCTCATGTGTTGGAGAATAGCAGTCCTAAATATTAAGTTCGGTTTACGATCACTTATGATGCAAGTCTCTATTAGAAACGAAGCTCATTTGCACATTTTTCTATTCTATGATGGATGTATTGTATGATAAATCCATTTTATTTTACTACTTGCATATTTTTTTCACAAGCCACTTGACCACCCCAATGTGTGATACTAATGCATTTATGCCTTTGTTCCTTTTTCATGGTTTGTAATTTGCAGGTCCACACCAGCCAACCTGAGGCTGCCGTAATTAAACCTCTTTTGTTGCATAAATATATATTTTTTTAGCTTGATATCATATTTCATAACATAATAAAAGCTACAATAATACATCTCGCTGATTGCAAGCAGTGAATTGTTGGTATATCTGTCTAAACAAATGATTAAAATAAAGTGAAATGATAAAAAAATGAGAAATTTGCAAATAAATAGTTCTAAAACCCTAAAAGTTCCGGATTCGTTCATGCTTTATTCCTGCGGCAGAAAATGTAGTAGGTGCGTCGAACAGAGAGGCTGATGATTTTCTTGATAATTTGACTGCAGCTATTGTTGTCAAAATCTAAATCGTCTATCATCGTCATTACTGGGTCAGAGGAGGAGTAAAAAATTCAAAGTGTACTCATTGATAAGTTTACAAAATGGATACTACGATAGCGATAATTAAATCACGTAAAAGAGGCTTGTACTTAGTAGCTTTACGATTGCTATTTTTTTCTATAGTGATTTCAAATCTTGTATTACATGATAGATGTATTCCATGATTGAGCGCGGTGAGTGATCAAGCGTCCCAGCCAATTTCCATTTGTTCAACTGAAGTTAAGCATGGCTGTGTACGGTCAGAAACTAGATGGGCAACCTTCCAGATGAACGACCAAAAAAAGCTCACTCCGCCGTCCTTCGGAAGGGACGTTAAACTAGGGGTCCATGCCTGGATGCGGCATGCATATTAGCTAAAAAACGTAGGTATAACAGCCTACTCAAAATAATGTAAACAACACCAAAAAAGTGATTGATGCATTGCATGAAAGATGTACTGGAGCTGATGACATTCAAGCATCAACAAACATCTCTTATTATTTATTTATCTGAACTTACAAATTATGTTTTACTGACAAATTGAATGTACTTTTATGTAATGCGTATCCCGTTAGGTGATTTATGTTTCGTGTTCACACTGTGGATAGATCAAGCAAAATCGTGCAATTGGAGGTACGAAAGAGTTTTCAAGAGGTAAGAACAATTAGTCATTCATCAAATAAATCCGATGAGACCAGGAACTTTGTCCCTATCAGAAGTCAGTTGTATTCATACGGTGGTGTAGAAGATAGAACGGTCCCTTCCCCCCCGTACAGTCGGCAAAAGTCGTGGAAGTTAAAGCCTATTACAGACAAATCTTTCTTTTGAAAATAAAATACTGAAATAAAAACTTGTGAGAAATGGTTAGTTGATAAGATTTTAATGCATAAAAGTAGCTTTCTTACTGGAACACCTTCTCAGCTTCTAATGTAACTGGGTGGGCGAAGTTCTTAGCTTCTTATAAAACACATGTACGAAAAGCGCCTCCCTAGTTACCAATTCACTTCTATTCCACTGCATTCAGGGACGATTTTCTAGCGTAAAACGTAGCAACAGCACAATAGAGTTTATTGTGTACCCCGCATGATAGAGTCTACAGGTGTATCCCACATGAAGAAAGCATTCATACCTAATCTTTTAAACCTTTCATGATCTTGAATGTTCCTCTGATATGCTGCACGAAGACGACACCACAGTGGGTATGTACAGCATGCATGCCAATCAGAAAAGAACGTTTCACAACGTACTGTTGCGTGTATTCCTTTGACTTCTGTTCTGGCATGATCAACCATAATTGCCAAAACATAGTAAACAGTTAAACAGTTGATGACTATCCTAGAGAAAGAACTCATGATTTGTATTTATCAGTCGGTTACAGTGTGAATGACAGACTTACACCATGATGCATATATGCTAAATAAATAATTATATTATTGACTTTACTAATGTATGGTCAGGTGGGCATTTTTTACCTGCAATTCTTCTGACTGATGGGGGAATGTCCGACAGAAATGTAAATACAAAAAAGCTTTCTACTCAAAAGTACTACAGCTGATAGCATAATTCTTCGTTCTATGACTTCCACATGAATATTTCTGAGATTTGGACATAGATTAGATGGACTTGGATAGAAGTCTCATTGAAGATATTGATGTATACCTCCTAGAATTAGCATGGCCACCGGAGGACATCAAATATAGAAGGTTGCAAACCTCCTGCCTGAAAGAGCAAAGGGATTTGAAAAGCAGATACAGAAAATGATAATGTTATTGTAGAAAAATTGCCCAAATGGAATTGATTTCTGTCTTATTACCATCCTCTATTCTATGGCCATGACTACTAGTGTGTATTGATACAATTATTGCCTATAAAAACAGAAAATTTTCGTTGCTTTTTTAATGTTTTTTCCTTCTGTACATTGCAATCATCTTACGGTTATCTTTCCTTTTTCAACATGCTGTAAAGATCCAAGAAACAGTGCATGAGAGTCTAATCACAATTTTCTCTCTAAATAGAGGGTTTTTTAGTACTAAATGTTTAGTACCATGAATTTCTAGAGCAAAGAAGCACTGGCTGGAGATCATTCACGACAAAACATCAGTAAACTCAACTGTTTACTCCTGCACAGGTTGGTGATTGAGCACTTAAACATAGTAGATTTGGAGGGTACACACCGAAGGCAGCATGGTTGCATTGTCAAAGTAGGTAGTACAGTAGCCATTCTGCGTCTATTACTATGACATTAACTGACTAATTGCACCCAATGGTCAGCAATTCCAGCCCCAAATGAATTATTCCATGAGTAGAATGAATCGAGCTCCAGGTGATTAGAAAAGGAGAATGAGACAGAAGGCTGATGATATTCATATCACAATGAAAATATATATCAGAACTATTAGCACCAAACCAATTCATTTATTATTGCAGTTTTTCAACTAAACTTTGTCTTTTTCTAATTAGGGGGCATCGATAAAGGATGTCCGCACCTAGGGAGGGGATTCACAACAATGTGGAAAAAAGTGGACAGAAGGAGGGAGAGGGTTTAGCTGTAAGTAGACATCCTTTTAGTGTGGTCTCTGTAAGAGAGAAGAGGGCATTGAAAAGTCACTTTATCATCATCTTCCTGTGTTAAAGATTGAAAAATAAAGAAGCACACAGGAAAAAAGTACAATACGCATGTCTTTATCAAAGCGCTTTTTATTTTTCTATGGTTTTTGCAGTTCTTTATGTCTTCCAACTCAGTGTCCGTACGGACAGAGGAAGGGGAGTTGTTAAGCAAAAAGCGGAAAAGCGAAAAACAGGGGGATGGAGGAGGTTGAATACTGGATAAAATGTGCGGACATCCTTTACAAATAACCCCTTACATGAATGGTAAGATACTCACATCATAGATCACACTATTTTAAGTCAAAAAGAAGGATATTTTGATTATGGGATGATAGTTTGGAAGCCTACAGGAGAATTTTTCATTATATATCCCGGGTGCCACTTTCTTTCTTTAATGACAAACTGTCTATCTAAAAGGGAGAGAATACCATAATAAATAGCAAATGTCAGGAAAAGATAGCATGTTTTCTAGCATGAATAGCCCTTACGAAAAGGAGTTGAATCAGTGATGTAGTCCTGGGGGTTCCAAGGGAGTTCTCCCCCTTCTTATATCTTTCGAAGGACTTGGGGGCTCAGCCCCCTTTTGAATGTTAAGAATTGCAAACTCATCTCAATATTTGTTTACATTACAATATACTGTTATAGCCTGGTACAAGCTAGGTGCTCAGTAGAATATCGAGAAATTAATTGGAGTTGTTTTGCACGATTCAAAAAGGGCGTAGTCGTCAAAAAAGTCTGCTTTGAGCCCCCTCGTTAAAAATTTAGCACTTTACCCTTTTGTTGAATGTAAGACACTTCAATTGATACTGGTCATGGGCTATTTTATTTTCTTTTAAGATTTGTTTTGGTTTCTGCCTATAGCAGGTATCAGTTAGTAAGTAGCTCAAAATAAAAGAAGAACTTGAGGAGACAGGCCATGTGCCATGCTGAATACTAAATTAGTGCAGATTTACAATGCTTGCACAGCTACCTAAACACATCTTAAGAGAAAAGGAATTAGCCAGCGAACAGAATAGTATGAAGTCAGATTGAGTAAAGAAGACGCAGGCATTGTATACGGGAACTGAAGCTTCTTACATTCAAAGCGTTTTAGCATACGCTTTTCATAATAGAAAAATTCCATCTATTCTAGAAAGCTATTTTCAATTAATAGTATTTTATCCCTTTTAGAAAAACAAAAGTAATAT
Source organism: Cassiopea xamachana (assembly GCA_900291935.2). Classification (NCBI taxonomy): domain Eukaryota; kingdom Metazoa; phylum Cnidaria; class Scyphozoa; order Rhizostomeae; family Cassiopeidae; genus Cassiopea; species Cassiopea xamachana. Next base: position 19,140,973 of record OLMO02000262.1, read on the forward strand.
TTTCTTGAAAACCTCCTAGGGCCCCTTTAGTGCCTCAAAAGCTTTTTTTGGGGGCGTTTTGACCATTTGACCAACTGCTGTTACTTAAGTGACCATTTCTCTTGCAGCATGGCCGATTTTTGACCAACTTTCTTGCATTTTTGAATGTATTAGGGGCGAGACGCGTTCCCCATGCCCCCATAAGCATATCGCTGCCCTTAGGAGTTGTTCTAATCATAACCTACGTCGGTTACACTACTGGTAACCGACGTAGGTTATGATTAGAACAACTCCTAAGGGCAGCAATATGTTTTTGCAGAAATTTTTAAGGTTGCAAGGAGAGAAATTAGAAGAGCAGATGCTAATTATAATGATATAAAGTTCGTCCAGTCCTAATTGATTTCAATCGGTAATTAATAGGAAAAGTTGGAGGAAGGAGAATTTTTTTATTTATACTAGGCTATAGACGCTGGTAATTCAATGCATACTAATTAGGATCTCAAATTAATTCAAAGATGCCAAAAAGACAGCAACAACTGAAAAGGGTTTTTGCAATAGCACAGTCTAGCCAAAGCAATTTCATTTCTTTGCTCAGCTTGTCAATTTTATCAGAGGAGGCACCAAAACCAACTATTTACATTTTTCTTCTCAAAACAGGAGATATCAATTGCCCTAGGTAGAATAGGGTATTTGGAAAACTATCTACCAATGGTAACTTTAACTTTGTCTGAAAATAAATAAATGTAAATGAAAATTCATTTATTTCTGGAAACAGTTCACAAAGTTGAGCCAACAAATATCTACTTTCAAGGAACCTTGAGTTAATTAAACATACATTTCATCTCCTGTTGGCAGTGGTGTGCCTCTTGAGAGGCTTGGGGGCGTTACGCTCC